>JTDE01004217.1:42556-57896 GCA_014338405.1 Paragonimus skrjabini miyazakii
ACGTTTCTTTCTCGCTGCAGCTTGTTAGTAGCGCATATGCCTGTCATAACCGAGGTTCAGATTTTGCTCAGCGTCCTTGTGAAATAACCGTGTTGTTCACTGCCATATTGACCTCACTGAGACACGACCTGTTTGTCATACCTAAACTGTCAACCGCATCCGTGTGAATAGTGACTAGGTTGCCCGGCTGTTTTCAGCAAAGACACAATAGCTGTCCTGTTTGCTCCGATTGATCACTCTGCGATTAAGAATCTCCAGTCAAGTCCAAATTGCAATACTTGCTGGGCATTTTATTGATTAACCTTGACCTGCTTTTTTTGTCTCGTGTTCACACGTTCGTTGTTTGATTTTTTAGATTGGATTCCTTTCCCGTATTTTGTTCCGGTTGTTCTGCTGGGCCACACGCTCAACTCTGTGAGTTGTTTCGTCGGCTTGAATCGGAAACACAAGCCCTCGTCAATGCGGTTGACGTAAGTTTGATAGTAACAGTATTTAATACAAGCACGACTTTTTTCCATCGATTATTTTAACTTCTCCTTACTGTTTCTTACTCGCACTCTGACAATTCGTGTCTCAGCATCGCGAACATACTTTGTTAGCCAATGCTGAATGGAAACCTGTGTTAATACATCACGCTCTGTCTGAAATAAGCAGACCACACACCGGTTTACCCTGTGTATTTACGCTCGGGACAATCATAGCGTTGGCCTGAGTTCTGGAGTCTGTAAATTAGCAGGAAACTGGAGCTGTAGTGTACTACTGGAGTCATCAGTGGGTGTCCTTTCTCTGGACAGCCTGACGAAAGTCTCCAGTGTGCGCCACAGCGTTGCCTGTTGAGCGATCTGCACTAATGTTTGAGCATTGTAGGCAGCCAGTTTATGCGCTGTTTAAGAGATCAGTAGAACTTCCCCTATTCACACAACGACGTCTTTTTCATCGGCTTGATTACCATCACCACTATTTCAATAACAAAACGACGAAAATGGATTGAACTTGCTTCCATGTCTACACTGAAATAGTCAATGTCCACGTGCACGCACCATGCAACCAAACAGCTGAGTTGTAAGTGAGAGTAAAGCGTCACTCACGAGACCGCTTCTTTGTAGCTTTTGCTGCCTCAATCCATTAATTGCACTTGCTTCTCAGACAACTCATTCAAACGTCGACAGTATTCACTCCACGGAGAACAAGTAACCACCGTATTTCGTAATATTTCCAGCTAGAGGCCATTTCATTATCATCATAGGCAGCAATACATCAGTGGTTCACACTGATGCTTAACTATCACACAACCTTGAGTAAAAAGGGCAAATCCTCTATAGGAAAATAGAAAAAATAAAAATGAAGGGGAATGGACCTAACTACTAAGAATAGCTACGTCTATATTTGAACATTCAACATCAAGGTGCCTACACCTTGCAAACAAACAACTGAGCTGTAAGTGAAATTAAAGTCATTTGCATCATTAGGACTCCAGCTCCGTATGTAAATACGGTGTACCTTTCCTAGTTTTTATTGTTTTTATTTTCCTTTGCCAAGTCATTGATTGACTACCTTGTACAATGCGATGTTGGGCTGTGGGGTACTTGTCTAAGAGTTTATGGCATCGTAAAAGAGAGGCTGTCCCTCTTAATGTATGACCTTTATTTCCAAATCTTGATTTTCAAGGTTTGTATTGTTGAGTCTGATCGAGCCTCCGTCAAATATGTCTTCGAATTTCCTGGTTGCCTACTCGCTAGTACCATCCGACAAGTGCGATTGAATACAAAGATTTGTTATCACAGGCCTCATTGTGCTTTATTCCCGTGACCCTAAGTGATCATTTGGTACAGCCATAAGATGAAAACGGCTCCAACTGTGATCCCATCGATGCAACCTCTAAGTTTCAGTGGGGTACTTTTTGACGCTGAAATTGTCTCAGGTCGTAGAACACAGTCCTGATGTCACTTCCCATGTTTCCGTTATTCCAGACATGGCCTCCTAAGTGTATAAACTGATAGACAACTTTTAAAACTTTGTTATAAAGTCTAAGGCTTACGTTATGTTGCAGTCTTGGGATAACACGTTACACTCAGAAACCGCAAGGCTCATCTCAACAGACTGAATAGAACAAGAGATATTGTCTGACTTAATTTGTTTCTCATGGAAATGATCGAAGAACAGTATCTTGCCGCCAGCGTACTGAAGCTCAGTTATAACCCCATCGAACAGAGTATCATTGTCTAAATCTTATGAATGCCGCAGATAGTATGTGATAAAAACGGGCAAGATTGCTAAAAGTTGGCAACCTTGAAGAACATTTTTATTCTGGAATGTGTTTACCAGTCCTCGGGAGACCCTAACTGATGTATTCGGATAAAGCACCGAATATATGTTTACATGTTTGATTGGCATCAAAGTAACTCTTTGAGTCTAGACCGACCAACCTAGCCAACCACATTGTTGTAGTAGAGAGCTACCGAAAAACACCAACCCATTCCCTCCAATTTACCAAATATTGGCTTGTGCATGAACTGGACCACCATCACCTTGTATTGTGAGAATGCTCATGTCAGCCATGCAATTTTCTGAAGCGAGACCGGGACACTTGTATGCTTTTCACCTTCTAATCGACCGCCAACGGTTTTAGTGTTCGTCAGTCAAAACACCGCGTTCCAGAGAACTATGTTAAGCAGGGTGAACGAGTTAAGGTTACATTTAGGGACAGGTGATAAATGTTGACCGTAAGTGTGACCAACATTCGTCAAAGGTCGCATGGACGGTGTTTACCGAGATGTCTGTAGTAACATTAACTGGTTTTATTCATTCTGAGAAAGTGGTTACTCTGCCAATACACGTCCATGAAAGTGCTGTATATATGGACCGGCAGATGTGCTTGTCGATTTCATACAGGCTAAGCGCCACAAACCGCTCTGTCCATTTCTTCCGTTGAGATGTATGTTAATATCCTACAGGCAATCTATGGTGAATCACCATGCCGGGTCAGGGTTTATGACTGTTTATCGCCGAAATTTGGATTCCCAATTAAGACACTTAGCTCATTCTGTCTTACTGGAACGAAATCTTACGAACCATCCTAATCATGTGTAAGTGTATAGACGTTCGAATTGTCTCAGGTACAAAGCTTTGAGACTTAGACTATGCTGACGATATTACTGTAATCTGGAGTGTTTAGTGGACAGCCTAATAACAGACTAAAGGTTTCAGCATAGTATAACCTATTCGTCGGCAAAACGCAAAATGTTACGAGGTTGGTACTCACACACGATGGTTAATTTTTGGAGGTAGTGGAGAAGTTCATGTGCCCTGTAATCCATGTCAGTCCTGGTGGATTGTCTAATGCAGTGGTTCCCAACCTTTGGGTCTCGAGGCACTTCTTGTGAGTCGTACGATGTTAATTAAAAAAATATCAAAGTAAATCGTGCGGTGTTCATTATTTTCCCAGCCGCACCGTGACAATATTTGATGTCAGTTGAACTCAGCCCAGTAAATCAAAGAAGACACACTAATGTCCACGCGCACCATCTGACACTCGACGTGCATGCTTGATGAGTCCTCTCAGAAGTACACGATGGTATACGGATTCAGCGCCACATTCAATAATTCATATAACTCAACTTTGGTCTGTGTTACGTGCCTAACACACATTTGAGGGAAGCTTTTTGGTCTACGCTACAAGGTGAGACCAATCATAACAAAAAGTCCCACAATTTAGTACCGTAAGTTAGGATTTTCCGATCAGTTGCTTAACATGGATGGTGGCTTGACCGCTTTGTTAAAATATTCCCCACAGCTGTTACGATTTACATACCCTACACAATCCAATTGGTTACGCCGCTCGTCACCGTCCGAATCCCAACACCACCGTTGACAACAATGCTACCGCTCAATGCCAAATCTCACGTTGTTTATGAGTTTTTGCGTGAGTACCGAACCACTTATACGGACAGGATGAAGCGACGATTAGTTTGCAGCTTGAGCACAAAATGCACCTATAAAAACCATGACATCTCAACACGCTCAGAATGCGTGGCAAGTCACAAAGTATCAGCGCCGCCAGTTGTATCACAATCATTGCTATGTTCACTTTGCTTAAGCCTGGTGTAGCCCCTTTAACTACGCCACGCGAGCAAAAATCGTAGACATCCGGTTCGCCTAAACCACAGCGGTTATTCATTTGAAACCCTCTCGGTTATTACGAAACATTTGCTCATGGTTAGGAGATATCCTCAAGAAATGCTGGACGTTGGTGTGTGTGTGTGTGTGCGTGCTTGTGTATGTTGGTTGGTTTTGTTACAGTGCTACACGATGCCCATTGATTTTTGTCATTTTTAGAGCCGCAAGCTGTTGTGTGTACCCAATGAAGCGCAGTAAAGTGTCCCAGAAAGCTGCATTGAACGAAAACTCTTTCTGACTTTTCTGTTCAAATTATGACAAAAGCAAAAAAACCTTTCTTCTCACCATGGTCTACGCTGTGTTGTCATCGTCAATATGAAAGCACCTTTACGAAAACTTGTTTATTCGGGGGACCATCATAGGTTGAACATCTGAATTAAAAAAATTGTTCTGCCAGCGTTTGATAAAATGTACCTTCGTTTGTGAATTGGATTGTGCGTATATTTGAAAATTAAAGAGCAGGTCTCAACGCCAGGAAGACGAGGCATCAGAAGCGATTATTGGAACCATGTGTATGCATCATAGGGACATGTCACCGGGACGAATGACAATGTACTGCTGTCCAGTACGTACGGATACACATTAACTGTGCAAATGAATGTACGCGTTCGTAGTTTTGTCTTCACATAAATTTCAAGGAATTTCATGCAATTCACAATTTCGTAGGTCAAGTGTCTTTTTCGGTCACAACACTGGTACTATGCCACCTCTCTTCAAAAGTGTTATTAACACTATTAATTGGGTCTCATCTGAATCATCGAATCTGCCAAACCACTCATTAGTACTATGAGTCTACTTATTACCTTGGGTTACTGACAGAAATTTGGTTAACAATTTGATTCGCGAACTGAAACGGCTGCAAACCATTAGTCTAATGTGACTATTAATCAAATAACTGAATCCTCGATGGTGTCAGCCAGCTAAAGCTACATGTATTGATGACATGGTCTTGATTTCTGTATGAATAACCGAGTGTGTAATACAACCATGCGAACCATCCTCATATTCGACCACGAAGCCTAACCAACTTGCGTAAAAAATTTCAGTATCTGTCCTCGACTGTCTCTGTCTGCGGGACATTAGTGACCTTTGATGGAGGAGGACACTCCATTAAGAATGTCGCGGCCCTCTAACGTGTCATCCAGGCAGGAAAGCTCTGTGTATCAGTAATTGCAATAGGTTTCGTTGATGTAAGCTTTTCTTACACTTCATAACCCATTGCTAACCAAATCATACTCAGTTTCCGTGTGCTCGGTTACGTAGACTAGAAGGGATAGCCCAGTTGCTAGTGTGTGACTTGTGCTTGGTGGTTTTGACGCTAAATGATCATGTTAGTAGGACTTTTCTGGCTTTTTCACTGAGGTCAATGAGACCTTCGGTTAGGAACTCCATCGAACATAGAAAAGAACTGTAACAGTGACGCTCGTGTTAAAGATCAGCGTTATCCAAATTTGTTCTTTCCATCGTTAGCCGTTTTCCTCTCACTTTCTGCGACTATCTCTCTTGTGTTTATGAGACGGATGCTAGCTTAATCTGATTTTTTGAGGGTGCAGAATATTCAAGCTTACGTCCAAACTTCCGTTTCAATCGATTTTCTCAGTTATCAACTGTTCGCGCGAAAAGATTTTTTAAATCTGTCAGCTGTCTATTCAGGAGAGCCCGATTTGTGAAGTGTTTTGGGTGGACTCGTACTGGTAACACAAACAGCATAAATAAACATTGTAGGTGTTGTATCAAGTGTACTACGAGGGTTCGACTGAGGTTCAAACATTTCACATTTGCACTCAGTAACCCAACAAAATATCAGCACTCTAATTTAAATGCTCAGGCGCGTCGTTCATGAATTCTAGCATGAACTGTTTGAAAGTTCCTTCTGGGGTAGTCAATCATCGGGATAGTTTAGTGGATTTTCTGTAAGACAGTAGGCTCAGTGGGCAACTGAGATCAAATGTGAAGTTTTTGGGCTTCCGGAAAGGCTTCATGGCTCAACTTGCAGTTTCTGTCGTTGGTTTGAGTACAGCTAAATCCAAGATTTTTCGCAATGTGATCTTTTCTAAATTTCCAGGTCTGTCATACTACTTATCAGTAGTCCAACGGTCTACTCATTCAGCACAACGTCTAATATGCAAATGAGTTAGTGGTGCTAATCAAATTAAAGATGAAACAACTCGCACTTTTACTGCCTTGACGTTCGGGTTCACATAGCGAGTCGACCAACTATGTTTGTGTATGTGTACGATTTGTTCCTTCATCCATCAACTTGTCAATCACAGTGTTTAAACTATTGTATCGAAGACTACCAACACTTCGAACGAATGTCTCAGCCGATTGTTCTAAACCCCGACTGATTGTGCACAACCCACAATACGATGAGACCAAGACGAACAACACATGTATTCACCCAAACCTCCGACAAGACCAGCAAAAATGCAGCTATTTTTACATAATATTTTCAATGCCTTCAGCGGGAGCAATTATTCAAATGAACATGAAGTCTTTATGTCATGAATAGCATAAAATTCGGACTCCTGTCTTCATGGTTAAGCTTACCCTACGTCCAACAAAGGTTGAACACAGAGATCAGCAAGTTCTGCCTCCTCATCTTCGTGACCTCATCAGCAGGAACACCTCAATGATTGATGCCGCTGCTAAACTGCTACGCAACCTTGAAAGAAGTCGCCTAATTTGGGACATGCAGTACCAATGACTTTATTGTCCAGTGGTAGAATTCCACCTAGCCTCCCAGTGACTTTTTTAAGACAATTGGTGAAAGCCAAGGGGAGTGTTCACAAGTTTGTTCATTTCATTTTGTGAAAAATACCTGAGTGATACCGTAACGATTGCGAACGACGGTGTGATAGTTTTTATTAAGACCTCGATTTGCTGAAACTTCTTATTATGATAGTACAGTGATTCGTTCTCTACGGTGACTACTTTTGTTATGCAATAAGTTTACTTCTGTAGGTCAGCGAGCATCACTTCGATTTTTATCCCCATGTACACCGACTGCAGATCTACTATCACTGTGTTTCAAGTCCGCTGACTTCATAAACTAGAGAGTCTCAGTTCTACTTCATCTGTCGGTTTTCAAACAAAACGAGCAGTAGCTATAGTTCACTGGGGTGGTGTGCACCGATGATGATTCACACACACGCTTGCGCCCATCTCATGTACAGCCCGTTCCGCTGGTCTTGAACTGAACTGTGATAATGTGGGCTGGTATCGCTCTGTACTGTGCGGGCCAGTCAAACTATGAACTCGGCCTCACTCAGCTTGGACAGAGAGACAACTGGGCATGATTACTCGCTTTACCGCTCACTTGTTGATCTGTTCACTCAGACGCACGGCTTCACGGCCCCATCTCATTAATGTCGCACAACTTCCTCAAAGAAGTGCTTGTTGACTGGCAGCACTTGATAATTTTTTGATAAAACAAGGTAAAACTATATTAAAGCTCTCTGAAATACTCAAGTTGCTTTGTCTTGATATTCCACTTTAATTATAATCACATTAAGATATTCCATGCCCACATATTGTGTTCCATCTCTCGTATTCCTCGTCTTATTCATCGATCGTTTTTCATTTACCCTGTCTGAACCGGTTTCTACTCGTACGTCCCTCTACAGCGCCGATAAAATATGCTCATAGATTTGTTTCTCAGTGTTGAATGAATTTATACGCTGCTTACTGTGAAATCTGCTACAACACGGACAAAGAAATGTGAAGTGGATACTCAAGGTAGTCAGTGTACTTATCGGTATAGGCTTCTTATTCCTCTCCTTATCCTACAAAGTCAGTTTTTCTGCAGTTGCCGTTAGAAGGAAAAATTTACTGTGTTCTGTAACTTTATGGTTGCATCAAACATTGAATTGCAAATTCTACACCAATTTATTCGTTTGGGTTCACTCCGTCCGGACCGCCATACTTAATAATCCCGTTCTCACTGCTTTTCATTACGTTCATTACCTTACACTTGACTGTGGAGCCAACCTCACTGGGAAAAGTGAGAGGTGTCTTTACCGTGAAGCAAATGAAAAGTTGACCTTTAAACTATCTATTCAACAACTACAACGACAACATTTTTCTGAGCGTTTGCAATCCCCGTGTCCATTGGTGGCTAATTCCTTGTTCCAGTTCAGAGACTACTTTTGACAAGAAGTTTATTATCTTCTGATAAATTTGTACCTTCCTCCTACACTAGGAATCTTTACATCTAAAGCTCATCGTAAGTTCATAGGAAACTGCCGTCATAATGGATGCTGTCCGCTGAATGAATAAATGTCCCCATCCCATCGAGTCATCCCTTTTATCAAGGTGCTACTGCTGCTTTATAAGTAGTACAAATGTTAAGCCCAATTTCTAAGTTGCCTCCCGGCGTGAGATGGAATTGTTTATAACCTGGTCCGATTCCCGAATATTTCCTACGTCTTCACTCTCGAGAAAACTCAGAAACTCAACACCGCAGTCCGTAAAAGATTTAGTGATCTGGTTCCGATTGTTTTTTTGATGTTTTATTGCTCAGCAGCTATAACAACCACTTAGTGCCCCGGCACACGCACATGGTGATCACTGAAATCATTTAGCCGTGTCCATCCGACATTACCATAGATTACAAACAAAAACTATACCCAAGTGATATTAGTCTGTTTGGGCTTATTTCGCGTTTTTGTTCTATTTTATTTTGGTTGCCTCTTTCGGAATCACAAGCATTAATTTTCAAATCGGTAGCTGTCAGTGACGCATCATTTCTCCACATCGCTCATCCTTTAACGCTAAAAATGACTGTCTGAGCTTATCGTGTAGTCAGTCATATTGATAATGTTAGGGCTTTTTATTATTCTACATGTGAATGACCGTTGTGTCAGTTCGCACATGCCTTGTTTAGCTTGTTTAAAAAAAATTAAATTAAACGTATATATGTGAACACATACAGTTGGTGTTGTCTTTCAGTAGCCCCATACACCTTTCTACACCACAAGAGGTCTGGTGTTAGTTTTGACCTCATCACATGAAGATAACTTAAAACGGGTTATTGCTCATTGGATAACAATTGATTGATTGGATAAAAACTTATTCAGCCTGTATCGCGATAGTCACGAATTAAATTGATCGATGTCAACAAACATCTTGAGCCATGTACTGGTGGTCGTTGTTGACAGTTTCAACGTAAGCGCTGGAGTTGTCGTGTTTCTTGCGTTCTGTACGGGACTCAACATTCACGTTTCCCACACATTAGAACTTCGCATGCAAGGATCATGCATTTTTTCCAGTATGTTCAACTTTTCATTCCGACAAGCTTCTTCAACTCAGATACACTATAATGTTATGCATTTCCGATGTTTGTGTTTTCAATTGCATACTCTTTTATGAGTCACAGTTCGCAGCAACTCTCAGTTTTTGCCTGCATTGCTACACTTATCTGTTGTAAGTCTCAAGTTTCGTTTCTTCAGATGAATACAGCTAGACATATTTACAAATTGCTGCCACTTTTTACTCGTGTCAGACTGCATTCACTCCCTAAGTAATATAAGATAAGAATTATCCTGAAGCCCATGTGCCTCAGGTTAACATACGTTATGAATTGGCGTGTAATGCCCGCCATTTCACAGTACTTATCAATGGCTATACGTAGTGTACAATTAGGTCTGTGGTTGCCAGCTATGGATCTACCATCCGACGGTAATATTATCGTTAAGTATCTGCAACGACTGGGCCGCCATACATCCACTAAGCAATAAACCCAGTCTAGCTATGTAAAAACCCGTAAGCGTAGAATTGATTTATCACATTCCCGTGCTTAAACTCAAACACACAATATCAAGGTATCTGCATCTTGCCAAGAAACAGCCACGTTCCATGTTAGAGTGAGATAACATATACGTGACAACTGATTTGGCAGCTACCTTCACGTCACATACGGTTCTGTCGAACAGTTGTAATGTCTGTTTCTATGAATCGAGTTACCTGCCTTAGTTGTTGATGACTTGTGTGATCATGGGGTCACTAATCTGCAGGTTTAACATGACTTGCAGCTTCAGTCATCTTTGCCGATTGACTCTCTCTCTCTTTCGCGTGTAAAATGGAGTATCAGATGGTGATGCACAACACGGCGAATGGTCGGTTGGTTAGACCATCCAAACCGATGGGTTTCCATAGTTTGGTTGCGTGACGTTATTTATTTATCAGGAGCAGATGGCCTCTTTCTCACCTCCACGTTGTCTGTTCGATGCGAACAGCTGGACGTAAGTGTCGATGATCACATATCCTAACTGAATTAGACGAATCGATTCTGTTTACTCTTCTTTCGGAGTGATCGAGTAAGCTGAACGCTATCCAAACAAGGTTATTTTCGAGCGTTTTGGGTATGATCATTTGGTCGTGTCTATTGTTAGGTTACTAGCATTGTGGCTAACACGATAGTATCATAAATACGAGGGCTGGAGTGCAAACTCCGGTCTGAACGAGAATATGCATTAAGATCCAGTAAGAGTAAAAATCGATTTTTCTGCTTTCTTTTGAAGTGAGCTAACCGAAACACTTATCTGAGTACCGAGGCTGCGGTCAACTGTGAGTGGTGTTCACTTCGAATTGTTCAAAATCCTCGAATTTCTGTTAAAGATCTCAATCAGAGAAGTGCTTAACCGTATATAGTCACTCCGCCTGTTTTCCGGCTTTCGTATATACGAAAAAGATTAACAACCAACCAACCTCGATTGCTCACAACATATGGCAGTACATGTTGGCATAGATTTTTGATCGTGTACCAAGTAATATATAGACTTTCCACTAGTGAAAGCTAACCAAAGTTAATAATTACTAAACTTTCTGATTGCCTTTCTTCAGCCTCTATATCGTATGAGAAAATTTGGAATTCAAACAGTTACACATTCTCAGTAGCTATTTGATCCCAACTTGCATTTGATTAACATTATTTCGGATTTTTTTTTTAAGAAACATAAGATCTTTGACTAAAGGGATTCACATAGTTTTCCTTTGCAAATTTGGAGTCGAATCATCTGTCTTAGTTTCGGATTTTATCTACCAGCTCAATCACTTGTCTGTCTGCTGGACTTATGTGGTCATCGTCGGAACTGTGTACATTCTGTTCACAGGCGATATTTCATCCTAAAAACTTGATCCTTACTTTTCAAACTTGGTCATACTGAAACGCTGTACGTATTCGACACCGGCTACGCCTAACAATAGGTTGCGCGCTTGTCAAGTGTGCATGGCGTTAGCAGCGTTCTAATTGTTCTTCCTAATTCTCATTTGTTTTCTTTTTTCTGTCTGTTTTTCTCAGGCTGCCTCAGTTCGAACTCCAGAACTGACTGCGGTATATAAGGTTAGTCGCTAAATTTGTTACGATCTTGTCTGTTTCGCATTTTTATTTAACCTCCCCAACTATCTGAATAAATCTTGGCTATTGTACGTTAGTTTACACGGTCCAGCTTACACTCTCCCATTGCAGTTACCATGTGACTGACTAGTCACCTCGGTTTGAGGCTCTCTTTTAGCTGAGACTCGAGCTGATAGCTACCGATCTGTGTTCCTCTAACGATCATGCACATTCAACCCGCCTATGCCTGACATTGTACTTTATGGCTAGCCTGATCAGATTATCATCCGTCAACTTGCATTCTGATGTGCCTGTTATGTGAAGTACATTTTGCTATATTTTGTTTTTTAGACCTTGCTTCTATCCAAAGCAACCAGTCAGGCGACACTATCATGTTTGAAGCGGTGCATGGACCTCATCAGAGGCAAAGTATCCCATGCGGATAATTCCAGTTCTCTGTTGTGGGTATGTGACAGACGCCTCAAATATTGGGTTGTTTACTAAGTTGATTTTATCATAACCAAGTTTTTCGTATTCAATTAATGTTCCTCTTTTCATCATATTTCCGTGTGTATTGTTAAGACTGTCACATGTCTAAACTCTTTCCGGATAGCTAACTAGCTTGTGTGCGGCTGCTAAGATGGTCTCATGTTGTCCAGTCTAAACAACCTATTACGCTACCCTTGGTAGGGTAAGTTAAGTTTGTTTTTGAGTCAGATGAGAGCTCATTTCTGCTTGTTTGTTTCTAGTGGCAAGGAATCCGAAGATACTAGTTAATTCGTTCCGTCTGCTGTGTTCGCCAAACTGTCGCATTACACAAGCACATAAGTTCATCGTCACTTAGCAACCATATTATCCGCAGACTTTTGTATCCACACAGTGTGTGGGTGAACAGCTGATATCCTCGTGACATCGGACACGTCCTCGAATTCTTTATCATTCCTCGTCTTAACTATCTGGTATGTGCTTCTTTGCATTTTTGATATATGTAAACGAGGGTACTCGCTCTGTGTGCCCTAATAGTTTTCTCTGTATAGTTGTTTGTGAGTGCATAAGACAGATTTTTACGTTTTAGTAACAGAATCTGAGACGTGAAGCAATATTAAAACAAAATGTCAGTTGTTTATTGCTGCATATGTTCACCCTTCTGCTAGATCACAATAGGGATCGCAAGTGGTTGTTGTCATACAGCAGTCTTCTATTTGTTTTCCTTCGTGGTAACTGCTTCCCCTTATCCACTGAGACACCTACTTGTTGTGTCTCAAATGCAACTGATCGATAACCAGTTCATTTTGCTCTTAAACCCAGGTGATGGTTATCGACTGATGGTCGCGTGTTTTAGCGCTTGACCCTATTTGGTGTGTGTGTGCTCTAGCACTAGTCTGATTATATACAGTAAACTGTGTACTCACGCTGATGTTGGTCGATAGCATGCAAACGATAACATGCATGTCAAACGAAGACAGGTCGTTTCACTAGAGGCGATGGGATGTGTTTATTACTGTTCCGGAAATCACCCGTTGATCAACAATCAAAATCTGCTTGCCAATCAATCGGAATTGGTTCTATATTTGAGAACATGAACCAGAGTTCATACCCCGATCGTGGCAAGACTGTGCACTGCTGACTAGCTCTATCAAGAGCACAACGCAAACCTAGTGTTTCTTTGCAAAACGGGACAAGTTGGGAAGTCTGTCTGCTTGCAAAGGCTGTGATCAAATGTGAGTAGCATCCAATTCATTCCCATCAACTTCCCGACTACTTATCCGTGTTTCTGTATTCGAACCCTTACTTCATCCTCTTAAAAGGGATATTTTGAAGTACCCTCTTTATGTCAACGGCTAACTTTACCTACTCTAAATGACCGTGTTGATGTAACAGTTATAGGTTACCTGGAGCACCGGTGTATACTACAGTAGCTTACTCCACCGGTCACATCCACAGAGTATGGATCGAGTATTGGTCTTCACTAACATGTTATTATTACCTCTTAGTAAGTGCTCCTCTCTTCGTGTTTGAATAAACTGCGCAACCATTTCGGTCGTAGTGCAGTATTCTCACGATGAAAATTTTGTTTTTACCTGTTTACTTTCTGGCCTCTCTTTCTGCCTGATTGTACTAACCAATTTCAATGTGTTCTTCATATTCTTCACGATCTTTTTGGTGGATTATTCGATCTGTTTCAAGTGTCAACGTAGATACCTGAAAACACAGATGACATGCCCCTAATATTGTTTGATTTTGTGATTTGCCCGTTCACAAACGTGCTCATTGCAATGAAAGTGTAATAAGTGTGGTGGTTAAGACAGCTTATACACTCCGTTTCGCGCCGTGACTTCGTTTACTCTTCGACAATTGTGCACTATATGTTTACAACTTCCAACCACTTACTTTGCTCGTTGTAGCAAGTTGTGGGCTTTGTAGTGGTCAAGTCTGTACTACGGAATAGTCCAAGTAAATGCAAGCGTACCTCACTAAGCTATCAGTGATAGACAGACAAGCTCATGCCCTCTTGGCTGGACGAATATTTCCAAGCTGGAGGATATGGTCAAATTTCGCTCTGGCAATTTCTAGCCTTCCTGAAGGTAGAGGTCTAAGGCGAACAGTCGTTATTTGCTTTTTGGTTACACTGTCACGTCGTGTTACAGGGAACTCGGGTGATAAGACGGGTTTGTGAGCTGCCGGTATTGCTGGACCAGCTCAGACTGCATTGAGGGCCATGGCATCGTCGTGTGGATCCCAATGGAATTCATCTTGGTTAATTTACCCCTAGCACTCAAAGAAGTCATACTGTCGAAAACCCTGCGATGCTGAATATTGACCGCTAGGCCAAAGTGAGAAAGAAAATCTGCACCCGGAATTATAGTCTGAAGGTCTGCCATCAAAAAGATCCACCGGGACTGACGCCGTAACTCAAAACCAAGAGTAAGCGAACATCAGCTTTAGGTCTGTGTTTGTGTTCCGTTGGTGGCTTGTAAAGAGAAAATAGGCCAACAACGATGGTGATCGCTTGCAGTGCATGGAATTACGCTCACCTCAGCACCGATGTCGATTAGGAAGTTGTGGCCCATGTATTTGTCAAAGATGTAAAAATAGAATGACATTTGGAAAAGATAGTAAGCACAGCAGTCGCCGTCATTGCATGGTTTTACCGTTTCCATGTGTTGTCATTATGGTAGTAAAGATGCAAGGCTGAATGCATTATTCTGCTCAGTGACGGAACATGTGGTGATATCAACAATAATAATGATCGTTGTGTGTTAGTACCTTGGGACGCCAAGATGGTGTTCCGGATTGACCTCGTGATCTGTTCGATCGAGGGCGCAAATTGTTTGGTTAAAATCTGCATCTGATGTCGCGGGTCATAATGCGGTTAATTTTAGCCACTAACTGGGAGTTACTCTGAAAGTCCGGTATTTTGTTAATTGCTTCTGCTAGTTTCTCTGTAAGCACAGCGTTGCTGAAGGCTCTCAAGATCTCACGAGTCGATGTCGGTGGATTCTTCATCCATAACCGTCGAAACATGATATCGTCCATCTTTCTACCTCCAAGGCGCTGTCTCGTTTACCACAGAGGCTGAGACGGCTTACGGCCCCTTAGCTCGTTTCCGGAAAATAGTTGATCTTGCTCCCGTTGCTCAGTTACACCTATGCGGTTAATTGAAGCGTCTTCAATTTGCTGTATAGTTGATCATCCGACGTACTGCCTACAAGATCCGAGACTTCTTCAGCGATCTCGGTTGGAATATACTGGACAATGTAGGAGTACATTATAGTTTGTGGTTTACTGCTCCTTATTCGAAAAGACCTTCAAGTTATCCAAACCAGA
>JTDE01004218.1:0-35681 GCA_014338405.1 Paragonimus skrjabini miyazakii
CGCACTTATAATTTTATGATCTGGGTATACTTATTCCGATGCTTCTCCGTTTGTCGTGGACGTAAACACGTAAGAAAATATGGGGAAACTTCACCTCTCCGGGTGCATTAGGCATTTTATTGGCTTGACTTGCAAGGTCGCTATGATAAAGTAGATTTAATGTTGAATAATGGAGGTTGTTGACTGGTTTATATACTTGGACCGTTGCATCAGCAGCGGCAGAAGTTTACTCGGCAAAATAGAAGCTTCTGTTTCTAAAGCTAGGGTCGTATTTGTTCATTTAAAACGTCCCTGGTGACAGAGAAGCATCTCTCTGAGGTCTAAGAGTTGGTCATATGAAGTCAATGTTGATGTGGTGTCACTTTACGGCTCCGATACTTGGGCATTCAGGACAGAACGTGTGAACCGCCCTGAGGTAGTTGACCATCGACACCAGTGTTCGAATGCCCGCACCGGGTGGCATCAACGCGTAAGTGGTGGTGACTGCCAACTGAGTTATTTTCTTAAACCTTGAAGTTTAGCCAAAATTAGACGGTTAGGTCATGTACTAAGGATGCAAGCTAGTCGTCTGCCACATCGGACGCCCTTTGCTGATGCTGTCATCAAGTGACCCAAGGTCCGAAATGGTCATACCTGTCTTCCAGGTTATGGCCATTACGACCCATAGCTCCGGTGGTTGGAGATGTTAATTGAGATAGTGGCTTATCGGGCTCAATGGATTGAATACTGCTGTTTTTGGCCGGGTTATTTTCGTTAGTGACACGCAACGTTGAAATACACGATAAAGCTATATTGCTGATAACGCCTTTACTTTCCTTCACAACGCGGTTGTTTCGTTTACAAAATGTAAGCACCTCGAGTTTTGACTGTTCATGTTTGGACAAAGTTGGTTTTAGTAGTCAGGTACATCCTCTTTCTTTTCTGTTGTCTCCTAGTTAGTGTTTACTTTTCCCAACATGATCATATGATAGCTAGGTATCGATGCCAACCGCTGATGTATCTCTGTTCTTGATGCTGATGATGATGACTCAGGTTGGGATAATCGAATTGGGGGGCGCAGATATCGACCAGTAGTTAATAAGTACAATGTAGTATATCCTCGCATGTATCAGCCGACGATGGTAGACATTCAGAGACGTCAGTAACAGTCGCACAGGGTGTTGTGCTTATGCAGTTCCAATCCATTTGAAAGAGAGGACTGCAGACAATGCTTGTGAAGTGGGCCATGGAAAATTTCAGTGCCGTGATAGCTCATGTTTCAGATTCCGAGTACTTTTCTAGTTAGGCGCCAGGCGCAGCTTAGGATTTGCCACTCACCACAAGTCACTAACTACCTTTTGGATAATGATAATGTCCAATAGCCAAATGACTTGGGTATACGCCATTAAGGAGTTTGGGGACAAATATTTTGACCAGACGGTCGTTCTAGAATAGGAGTCCTGTCGTATGACGCCCATATCATCGAATCGAAATTTCTAGCAGATATCCTCTTCAAGTGGACTCCGTCCTGAGGAACTACTATATGCAGTTCACTGAAACTCATATTGTCTACAGCATAATTATCGGTTTAAGTACCAAAGCTTGCATATAAATAAACATGGTGGAGCTTATGTAAGTTTTTTTAAAGATATTTTGTTCGAGAGATTTCTCTGGTAGTGGTTAATGTGATACGTAAGCTAATCCAATTGGCGTATGACGTGGAAGTGGCTACCAAGTCCAGAAAGTCAAAACAACCATGGCAGAAGCAGCAATAGACATTCTCAATTTATGAGAAAAACTGTTTTTATGAAGAACCAGCAGTGTTTCATTAACTATTGCAATTGGACTGCCGGAGTACTACATTTTCATTAGCATTTTTACATTCCACAACCTTTACTTAAGCAGTGTGGTTGTTTAAATCCGGTACACGTTCGAACAACTTGCTTTAATTACCATACAAGCAAGTTCGATTTACCAGTTGAACGCTGTTTTTGCTTGGTTGGCGTTGATCGACCACTATTTCGTCTGTAGCAGTTTGTGCGTGAGTTCTGATTGGCTGAATTTTCTCCAATCAGGAAACCGCCCCAATTCATCTGATTACAGTCTACAAGTTTACTAGAAGGTGATTCTCAGTAGGATCTTACCAGTTTGTAGATAAACAGCGTTTATCATCTGCAAACCATAAATTCTATTAGCAAATTACTACTTAATTCGCGTAAGTAACTACACAAATTACGGGGCTTCTCATGCTGGTTTCCAATGCGTTGAGTACCGAACCGCTTGTCCAAGTTTCCGTACGTATCGACATAAAAGTGTGATATTTTTGGACATGTCCCGTTCACATAATGAGCAAACATTTGAAACTTCTCGCTAAGGCCCTACAGCATTCATCTTGCCATAGTGCAGAATCCCGGTTGATTCGAAATGTAGTGCACGACGTGACAAATTGAATTGCATCCATTAATTTTTAGGACGTAATGATGAGTGTAGACCAGCAACGGTATTATTAGTAGACGTGGAAAATATGGCTACGTAAATTTATCGTTATTTGTTATATTCATTCGATTTCGCTAATGAACACATCGTTAATGTTGGCCACAGTTACGCAGGCTCATCCTCGCGAATAACTAAGGACTTCAACTGTCAAAACCATAGTGTAACCCATTATATGTCAAACTTAGACCTCAGTAGCAGCCACTGCTATACAGTACTTAACTCTTACATTACGGCATTCATGTATTCCTGGGAAGTTTGAAAACACCACTCATTGATTCCGTTCCTTCAGCACATCTCCAAATAACTCACTGTTATCCATCGAAACCAATACTAATAGGCAGATTTGTGTATTTAAAATTGACCCGCTTGTAAAAAGTATAAGATTCTGCTGGAGTCGAACCTGTGGCAAATCAGTGTCCCCAAACACGGCATGCTATCTGCCAGCCGGGTCCCCGAACCACGTTGGGAGGTCAAAACTGTCACAATTGGACTCAGTCACCGACCCTTCCCAATGTCTCCCACGGAATTCACCAAGTGGTGGAGGACATCAACGGCCTCGGTAAGATTGTTTGAAGAGTTCACGCTGGAATCCGCCAACTTCACTTCCGAACATCGAAACTGCATTACTAAGAAAGCCGTACTACTTAGCGGACTAAGAAGTAACATTTGAATAAGCCGACTCGATTAGTAACGTGTGCACAAAAAATCTCCCACTATGCCGACAGTCACGTCATACACAAACATGACAATCCATCTCATAAACAGAGCACTCATTCACACCACCTTGATTAGATCAAATTATATCGGCTGTACAGAAACCACGGACACCGTCAGGTGAGAACTTCACAAGTACAGTTTACATAATACAATGACGTAGTAGTTCAATGAGCGGCGAATTCCATATTAGAATAAACGGCACGCTATATAATTTTAATGAACCAACCGCCAAAGAATTTTTGAGCACCTTGGAAAACGTTGTCAAGTGACGACTGTACTACTGCGTTGGACTACACAACCAATACGAGAGTTGTGAGGTCATTTCATTGGCGGTGTAAGTCGTTGTCTTTCAAGAAAGACCAGTCGGGTTCATCTCTTTTCATTGTCAATTGATCTTTTTTCCATTATTTCTTACCAGAACCTAGAAATTTTTGTGTATCCAACTGTTCTTTCGAAATATTTCACCACATTGTCAATTAAGATTTGTAACATCTCCTCACATGCACCTCATCTTGCCTATGGTCCTTCTGTTGTCCTTTACCTAATATGATTTGTAACAAATCTTTAGTCTTTCTACACAACAACGAACAGCGAAACTTGGTTTATAGCTTTTCAGCTGGTGTGCTAAAGACTCGGTGGTGGAAGCTGTGAACAGTCACCATCTGAAGTGCATTCTGCCAATCGATCGTGCTCGACACCACTTCCTCAGTGGTTGAAAATAATGTGTATCATTTAACTCACAGGAGAAGAACAAATCCTATTTTAGAAGTGAACATGAGAACGGACTAGTACTCGTTTGAGTGACACCATTTCATGTATGCTAGCTTTCCGCACTGTACTTGAATGTAGTAAAGCTTAGCCAATTAATCAAAGTTACTACGCGAATCGCTTAGAAAACGAAGAGAATGTGTGCATTGTTTTTTGAACTTATAAAATATGCCTTTAGTTTTTTGCTTAACATTATTATGAGGATCTAAAATGTGACGATCTTTATTCTGAACGAAAAACAATTGGTCACAAGACCACAGTCAGGATCCAGTCAGACAGTCATTGATTCCCATGATGTGAAGACAATCGGAGATCGAATAGAATTAAGCCAATGTGAACCATTTGTAGTAATGATTTCTATTTGTGCCTGGATGTTGTACCAATCAGGCGTGTAGGCAACATTTAACTCTCCTATCATTTACTGTTTCCATTGGTTACGTTATATTTGTCCAGCTAATCTAGCCTATCCGTCCTATATAATTCAGAATGTATATGTGACTCTGTCGTTCAATAAACGTGTAACTGTCTCAAGTCGAGATTAAGGTCATTTAACACGTTCAGTATGGAATGACTTTCGGACCGGTCTGACGTTAATTTTTACGCATAATAATTCGAGATAAATGTTAAAAGTTTTGAATAGACGCTTGTTGGTGATGTGCCGGTTACACGACATGTCATCAAGTTGCCAAAATTCACAACAGAATAAATCACCCATGCAAAGGTAAATAAAACTGTGAAACGATATGATAAATTTGGTTGACATGTTTGTCGTCATTATATGAAGTAAATGGAGAATTATGCCAAAATATTCACTGTTGTAGCAATTTACTTTGAATTCACGTCCAACAGTCATAAATTGAACAGGTATGTAGATTGAAAGGTATGTAGATAGCGGTCAGTCATCAAAACAGCCTCAAGGCCGATTGGAGCGGTGTCCAGGGAATGCTGTCAAAATCCGCTTGTACATGGCATGTAAACTGGTTGGGACCATGGTTGTAGTTGACAACGGTAAAGGAATCGATAACTTTGCCAACGTGCTCCTACAATAGACAAGTGTAAAATACCAAAGCGTACCTCATCCGAAATTCCGAGAATAGTCGCAATTACGATTGATCAAGTACACAGACTACTCCAATACGAATCAAAACTCTTTCGTAGTTCCTAATGAACCTTTCCGATTCGGACAGCCTGTCCAGCTAGTCCGAATAGAACGAGGGTAGAATCCGGGTTCGCTCTTGTTATCACACGCCATTAGTGCAACTGACAATTAGGGCCCGAAATTTATCAATCAGACTTATCGACCGACACCTCACCTACCGCCCATTGACCGTGACCAAAAGTCTTCGCTCGCTGGTGAGTAATGATCGGGTTATCTAGTCACCGCCATAACGATTACAACTGTCTGGCCGAATTTAAACGACTACTCACCATTCGCATTTTCACTGCAAAAAGAATGTATGTCACGGACAAGCTGATGTTGGAGAATAACTCAGGTAAAGTGGTCCTTCCTCATGCCTACACCAAGCCTCCTAAGAGCATCGTGCAGGCAACAAATAACTTGTAATTAAAAGATAACAAGAAAACAGACATTGCATTGCCCTTTGAGTTATCTTACACAACCAGTGCTCGTTAGCTACACAGTAATAAGCTACGACTGGTAAAATAGCTAATTTCGTTAGGTTAGTCGGTCTGTTTTTGAATCAGCTTAACTCCGCGGCCAGTATCATGGAGCCAGATTGTGTAACCCCAATTATGATCATTTCGAGCCATATTTAAATAGCTGGTATGGCATCATTTCCTAAATTGTGAATACACCGGCGATTTATTCACAGTGGAAAGCCCCATAAGCGTACTAGTAAGTGGTAGTTTGTTTGTTCCAATACCTTCCGTCGCTTCTGGAATGTACTCTGAAGAAATAGGCAGATGGATCTCAGTTCTGCGGTACCTTTGGTAAGACTTTGGGCCTAAACAGGGACTCAATTTGAGAGGCTTTTATTCTAATTAGTTTATCTTAACGAATGGGTGTACGAAACATTACGGATGACTTATCTTTAACAATTTACCTAAGGTCGCATAAGCTCAGAGTATTTAAAATAGCAGTGGAATGTGACAGTCATGCATTTAGATAACATTGGAGAACCGTCCAAGTGTATAATTGGTT
This sequence comes from Paragonimus skrjabini miyazakii, assembly GCA_014338405.1. Taxonomy (NCBI): domain Eukaryota; kingdom Metazoa; phylum Platyhelminthes; class Trematoda; order Plagiorchiida; family Troglotrematidae; genus Paragonimus; species Paragonimus skrjabini miyazakii. Next base: position 6,122 of record JTDE01004218.1, read on the forward strand.
GTATGAAGACCAGCATACTGTATGTTATGTTGGTCTTACGTTAAACACTTCTTGCATCACTTATATGCTGTTTTCTTTTGCACTGAAGATGTTGTAGGTATTGAATGATTTCATAAAGACTAATTTGAAAAAGAGTAACGATACAAGATCACCTCAGCTCAGTTAGTTAATGGAATAAAGCATTTGTTGAAATGACCCAATAAATGTGATTCATGAAGGTAAAAGAGATAGAAAGTGTAGTGAATTAGTGTTTAGATTCAGCATGTACCTTAATGAGTTGGTGTTGCACGTGAGAGCCCTCTAAAGTGGGTGTAACATCCAGATCCGTGATACACTCGGTACGCCCATGAACCTTAAGGAATTAATGCCATTATTGAAGCAGATATATTCCCGGTGTCTAAGTTTATTTATACACAGTAGATGATTCGGTTGACAGGTATGACTGGCTTAAGTATCTTGGCCGAAGAGGCATTCGTCTTGACGACGTTTATCGTATGCCCGTCAGAAGTACTTCGGCAATTCACGCTGATGTTTAACTAACACAGGATCATGTGAAGATGACTGACCCCTAGGTAAGGGTGAATGAATAGAAAGGAAAAAGACTTCAGAAAACCTTCATTTCTAAATTTAGGCAATTCATATCAAGTTGCATACGTCTTGCAACTAAGTCATAAGAATCAACCATCTTTTCCGAGGCTGGACTTCAGTCTTCTGGTTGATACTGATATATATGTAGCTTTCAGAAATTTCGGAAACCTTGTTTAACACAATACCGCGTCAATTTTGTTCTAACAGTCTTAACAGTGTCCTAGGAGAAACAGTACTTCAGTAAATCGACTGATAAAGCGGAACAAGTTCAAACCTTTCGAGGGCATCCTTGCATCACTGTCTCATGAAATGGTTGAACAAGTAGAAATTCTACTCCGATTAAATCGTTTGATGTTGCTTACTCAGCTTGATAGATAAGCCATCTGGGCATGAAATTGTGCAACGGAAGAAATCAGTTTCATTAAAAGATAGTGAGAGAGGTTTAGTAACTGAAAGGATACCCAACTACTCAAATGTGAAATTTCCAAGCTTCGTAGTTCCGATATGCTGTTCTTATTGCCGAGTTCGAATCCAGCCGAAATTCGCATCTGGTTCATTTCTGTACGAGATTCACCTGATAAATCACATTGGCAATTGATCAAGTGAAGTGTGGGAGATGGTTTGCGAACTGCAAATGGTCACGCTTGAAATAGCTGTGTTCCAGGATGTGTTTTTGCTATGAATGTAAAGTTGCTTCCTTTGGTGAGAGTTCAACTGTCGTCGGTTACGTTACATCGACTATGTTTAACAAACATGGAAGAAGTTAAGTGAGTTTAAAACAAGAATTTTGTAACTGAACAACGACATATGCCGGGGGTCGGAGAAGTTAGTAATTAACCTGACGGGAAGCAGTGTAGAACGAAACGCACCAAACCGAATAAACAGAACGGAAGAGCTCTCTGACAAAACAATTCGTGCTTAGCAAGCTTTAACATCATGGCGGCGATAAGTTAAATACCACCATAGTTTTTAAAAGTTTACTGGATTGTATGACGTGGCTGTTTCCGCTACCCTGCGACTGATCAATATTCAGTTCGACAGTAGGTCCAGTTTTTGCCATTTTTCCACAAATGAAACGAGTAGTTCTATCTGTAACAAACGTGAACTAAGGAGGCGATTCTCAACGTTGTTACGTGTAGTCCAGCATAAATTGTGTATCGGTATGCAAAAAACGAATCTAAGGTAGTGCATCGTGACCACTTAGCCAAACGGCAAACTGTATCTGTTGGCTGGGTAATACAGTACACAGAAACCACTCATAAACTGAATAGTAGTTACTTTTCTTCAATTATCACGCATTAAAAAATAGAGAAGAAGGGGTATTTCTGTTGACAAAATAGTTGAGAGTATACTCCAAGACTTGTTCACTACCACCGTCACAATCAATGAATCTCCTTAATTTTACGCCCACATATCGTGGTCCACGTGTCACAGCCAACAAGGTTGGTCGAAGTACTTCATCAGAGAATAAAATACATAACTTCACTCGTGAGTTATTCAAAACCTGGGTGAAAGCCTTTGGTTGTAGTCAACGAGGTCAACGGTCAATTTGATATATATATATATATATATATATATATATTCATCAAGCCTTGATAATACACCGTTAAGATTCGTGCTTCCGGGATACTAACTTACTCGTTCCGCCGATACTTGTTCCAAACTCAGGTGAGTTCCGTTCAGAATGTGCATTCTGGTGAACCCATATTCATCGCTTCGGAATGCAGACCATGGTTGACCACCAGGTGTGAAAGGATCCACACCTTCTGAAGAGCCAGCCGATCCTGTCACAATATGTACTGGAGCCGGTGGGTTGACATAGGGATTCTCTCCAGAAGCATTACACACCTGAGTGAGAAGATAACATAAATTTGGTTTGTTCACAGATTACATATGAATCAATATTGATATTCTATCACCACTTACTTACAACCGAAGAATCGTATTACCTTGGCTATCAACTGATACCGAATTGATTGGTATATATTCTAGTAACCTTCTGTCGATCTGTTTGGACACTACTCACCCTCACCTCTGACTGAAACATTTTAGGTTATTAGAGTGAATTCATCTGTCTCTTTCGTCTGTTTGAACGACACACTGAAAACACGAAATATGTAACAGGAACTGGCGTCATTTACTGCTTCCAGTTACAAGCGTGTAACATACACGTTAAAAAATTAATGGACAGTTAACTTAAAACCAAAGGAATGATTACTTGTGGTTTTCTAAGGCAATTTTTGGGGTGATCAAAATAACCAAGCAATAGACTAAGCAGCACCGACCAAAGTGGTGAGTCCAATCAATTGGTTAACCAGAATCTATCAGTACGTTAACCCGTTCGTACGTACTTGTCTCATTCATTACTAGGTGCCTAATTCACTCCAGACGCATGCATATTATTTCATCGTCCAGTGTGAATACAACGTGCAACAGGTTGAAAAAGTTTAGGCATAGGACAAAGTCAGTCACATGTCTCTGATGTGTTCGTAAAGGGAGTTAACAGTTAGACCATACTTGTCTTAGTCCTTCCAACTTTGGTTAACGCAGTTTTAAGTAACCACGAGCAACTAGTCTTTTATTTCTGCTAACCTCTCTTCACCGTGTTTTCCTGTATGTGTGTGTGACAAAGTTGCCGGTTGAAATCGTCGTACAGAATTAATTCACTTCGAGGACGTCATGCTTCATTTGTATGCGTGTATGATAATTCAGACTGTTTAGAAATGAAACAGCCTACTGATAGCTATAAATGACTTTTGAAAATGTTCAGTCGCCTTCTGTCAGAACCCATCTTCAGATTAGAAGCAAGTGAAATTGATCAACTGCTTCAGTGAACAACTGAAAACGATATCGTGATCACTAGTGAAAGACGTGACGTTCTTTGAACGCTAACTAATCGCTACTGAATAGTAAGTCATTGACAAGTATTTTGGCAGATTTAATAATTTAGAAGAGATCCAACTACGAAAAATTCGGACTTCGGCTGGATTCGAACCAGATACAAAAACAACATGCCCAAACGTAACAAGTGCTCTACCAGCTGAGCTAGGAAGCCACTGGCTAGTTTGAATCCAGCCGAAGTCAAAAGTTTTCGCAATTGGGTCTCTCCTAACTAAGCTAATGAATGTGGTTGGTGAGCAGCTAATGGATAGCCGCATATCAATTGCAGTTAATTTCAATGCGTTGTTAATTACCAAAACCCCCAATAAAATACACAGTGAAGGAGTATCCAGATTCAGTCGTGCAAATTGGCCTTGTGACTGAATGAAACGACATATCACGTAAGTAATCGGTCTAGAACCTTACTTTCTTTAAAACCTCTATAATGTAAATGCTTATTTGCATCTTTTACTACAGCATTTTTTTGTGATACCATCAGACTAACTGTCTGTCCCTTAACTTCTGTTTATCGTTGTAATTGGAACAGATCAACATGTGTACACCTGAGAACTACTCGCACCGAACAGCTGAGCTGCTGGTTGACAAATTGTAAACTATACAAATCACATTGAACCTGAATTCACTCTCAGTCGATTAACTTGAGATGAGGCAGTCAGGTCCGAACTGCAACGTGATTATGCAAAACAATTGTGGTCACGATAATTTGGTGTGCTTTTGTTATTGGAGCTGATAATGAATCAATCCTAATCAAAGAGTTAGGGCTCGTACGGGCTTTTCAAACGATACACCCTGAAAACATTTTCGTTTTCACGAGAGTACATCGGACGTTACATACTCTTTCAATTCGAGCAATAGCAGTATACAGTCGAAAGTTTAGAAACTCATATCAACAAAAATGACAACCTTGCACAAAACTTAATTCAGGCTATCTCACTAGATACTGTATATGAACTCACAGTTCGATTGTAAACAGGCCAGAAACGTTCGTAGGAATGCTCATGTGCAGCTATGATTAAATCCACTCCGTGTTTGTAGAATAAATCCTCCAGTCCCATATAGTAACCTCTGGTGCCATTCTCCTCATAATAGAATCCAGTGCGCACTATGTTGTCCACGGTATCGCAATGCATTGCATCGTCATTATTACTGCAGTACATTGGTCGATGTGCCATCGCAATAATCCAGGGGCGAGCCCGCCGATTTTCCGGCCTATTAGCCTCCTGAATAATTTAGAAGATAGAACACTTTTGAGTCATGGGCAGCCATGACTAATTGTCAAGTGAACCTAGCCTGTATTTCATGAAAATTGGATAATATACAAATACATATTATTCATCTAAACTTCCTTCCGATAACGGTTAGCAAACCAGAATTCTGCGGTGACGTTTTTTTTTAGGAGGTAGAGATAACCAAAGTGTGGTTCAAACCAACAGACTCCGTTTATGGAAACGTTGCAGCTGTCAAGCAACCAACTGGTGCAATCAACATCAACCGAAGTGAGATGATTGCGACAATCAACTCGACTTAGTAACGTCTCCGTTGGTTAGATGGGCACTAAACATTTCATAGCGAAGTCGTTCAAAGCGCGATTTCGAGGATCCTCACTAACGCATACCGGTCATGAGATGAATTGTGTCCTTCCACTTAGTAAAACGCTACCCAATAATACTAACTACAGAGAATCGATTTTGCCGAAAACAAACACCAAGCAGAAGACTGTTAAACCAATCTTTCTCAGCTGTATAAGCCATTCATGTCTAGGTTCTACCGTTTTTTATTTGCCATTTCAACTGAAGTCTAGTGTTGGAAAAGGGCTGAAATAGTCAAGGACTGATGTTTATGTGGAACTGTATGTCGATCGTGTATCAGCTACTTAAGTCGAATACACCAAACTAGCATAACATTGTGCTCCCCAGTTTATGACTAACACCCACTTTCTTTTTCACTTTGATAGTGACAAAACTTTTCTTGTTTGTTTAAATTTACTCAGTAAATTGAAAGTCAGCTGACCGGTTGTTGTACAAATCGTTTGTCGTAATCTTGCTGAATTCTAATGTGGGGTGACAACGCAGAGGAGTAAACTCTCGTCAAAAATGTGTTGGACATTAGCCGGACATCTTGACATGTCTTGTGTCATACTTTAATACAGTAATACCCCTGAGATGAGTTACTCTAAGGACAATCACTTTTAGCAAGTATGGAAATTTTTCTAGTGAATACCGCCTTCAAAGTGACACCTTCCAGGACCATAAACAAAACACTTAAGTCCGCCCAGTCACTCCTAAAAAGTAATTCAGTGGTTTGATGGAACCAAATTCAGCTTGATCAAGCACTGACCTCAGAGCGGGTCACTAAACTACACAAGTACACTAGCAAGTGATCTTCACACAACGCCTTGACAAGCTCAATTTTTGTCTATGCTTGTTTAATCCAAGTTTTTCTAAAGCAGTATCAGTGCCTGAACCACTCCAAATTAAGGCCAGTCAACGGAATGCTGGGCATGTATGTGGTACTCCTCAGGCAAGATCAATTGAAATTGTAAACTCCTAAAGGATATCTGCGATTTCGTTCTCGAATTTTGGCAAATGGACTTACTGAATCGAGCGGTACAGTTACGATGTAAAGTACGGCCCTTTCCTCTGCAAAACGGGAAGATGATTATTTTTGGGGCTTTTAAAAATAGTGGTTGATTATGTGAAATTCCTTAAAATACAATGTTATTCATTCTTTACCCATTTTAGCTCGGTCCTGGGCTCAGATGACACTGTTTCTGTAATGTTGTTATTCTAGGTGACCTTCCTTGGATTTTACTAGTCGTCACATGAACCTTGTCTAAAACTTGGCAGTGGTATTATCACAGCTTGTGTGTTGTTGTACTGTTATATGGCAGGAAATATCGGATGGCGTTAGGCCAATCACGTTTTTTCCCAACCTATCTTTTAGTCATAACAACACACATTCTACCTGTGTAGTCTTCTATCATTGCGCAGTGCTCGTGCATTCGTCACAATAAGCTGTAATGTGTGATCACTGGACAGGGTATTTTGTTTTACGAGTTACTTGTCAGTAACACACTAACAACACTCCTAATGTAACCTTAGCAGAACTCCTGAGTCTCTCACTCACTTTGTCCGATTTACATCGATTAAACTCCATGGAATGATATTTTTTCCTTTTCAAGAAGAAACATTTCCATCGCAAAAGCACTTGCTCCTTTGCAATGCTTCTCCGATTTTCTACAGCACTCTACCACACTAAAACCAAAGTACACTTTGTGCAACGCTTTTATTGTTTAATCAAAATGTGTACACAAAAGTCATATATGCCTAGTAGGTGTGGTTGTCTTCGTTGGTCTTTAGGGGGATGCTGTTTTCCTCGAAATCTGACAGAACACTTTAATGTCAGTGATTTCGGCGACACTTTGGTGTGACCGAAATAATTCTACAATTACCATGTATTCACTGAAGGCATGAATGTTGCGTTGCACAACAGAATACGGCAAAGTATTGAAATTTCGGAAATGTCGCTCTAAAGAAAAGACGAATTGACGGAAATATCACTCGTTCACCCCCTTAGAGCTAAAAAACATTTTCCAGTGCTTCTTGAACAAATTGTTTGAGTCTGCGTTCTCTACCAATCACCGCTTCCGCATATTGAAGTACGCTCAAAATGACGGTAGTGTAGATGGCCTTGAATACGATAGGCGTGCTAGACTCATGTTACGTGATACGTCTAGGACAGTTAGCTTCCCTTAAAAATTTTGAAAGAACAATCAAGAGATACCCTACGCGACGTTTTCCTGATCAACGTTTTGTACAGTCTAAACAGGTACATTTGATTAACTTAAAGTAGAAGCATTAAGCCAGCAAATCCCAGTTGTACACATACAGGTAGGTGCTTAGACCTGATTGGTCCTAGATACCACGAGAGCTGCTGAGTACCAGAACAAGCTACGTATTAGAACAGCTGTGTTTGCTTGATAACTACTCTGCACGTGGCACACGCAGAACGAGAAAGCGAATACGTTATTGGTGTCTATCATGTGGCTTGTTTTGAGCAGGTGAAGGGAATGATGTTTGATTATATAAGACATTCAGTGTAGATAAAGCGGTCGTTGAGTAACCTACTTCGCTGGGGAATTTTCCTTGATTCACGTACACACAGTTTGATTATTTCTCTCTTCGGAAAGCTCACCGCAACTACATGAATAATTACAAAGTAGGCAAGATGTGATTTATCGAAACCGGTACCTGTTGCTTGATGGACCCGGCGGTTTCGCTGTTCGCCGTATCCAACAAAGTGGGACGACATGGTTGACTCATGGAAGGACTGAACCCAGATGTTGTTTCGACTGCTTTGTAAATACCTCACCCATAACTGACGTATATGATATAGTAATTTTAATAGGCACTGTCATCAAACAAACATTTTCTTGGCAGGGTCTTTAATTCTCTATGCTGAACGGTGGTAAATAACTGCCCTCCTTTGAAATGAAACTAACAGGGACAACTTATGGCATCATATAACCCATGCATATTTGTCTTGCGCCCGAAGACGAGTTCGCACCAAGCTTCTTTCATATTCTAACAAGTGAAAACTATGAAATTGCATTTGGTGGCTTTCTGTAAGCTGAGTGTGCAGATAAACCATCTCTCTGCAAACATCTTGTGTGTTCCCAGCCATGACCAGAATGTTATCCGTGTGAACTTGGAACATAGAATTACTACTTTCGTAAGAAAGAAGACTTCTACCTTAATTTAGTTTCAAGGTACAACAGTAATGTTGTTGGATTCCAACCTTAACTAGTTCCGTAATCCCACAAAAACAGTCTACCTTCTGGGTTATTTGACGTGTTTCATGTATATTGGGATAGGCAGGTTATCGGGTAGAAACACGAGATTGCTGGGCTGTTGGAGTAACTTCGTAGGACCACCGGTTCTTGGTTTCTCTTGTCTGTACGAATCCGGTCGAAAGCCCGGGTTTTTTACAGTTGACCCTTCGTTAAATTAAATAACTTTATTTCATCTCAAAAGACAGCAAGTACAAAAAACTTACTTTTGTGTCTCAGTGCCGAAGGGATGACAGTTTCATCAGACAACGTAAACAGATAAGAATTCGATAATCGTCTTAACTAAATTTAGCAAACAATATCGGGATCATTAGGAAAAGGCACGCGTTGTAAGGTTTTGATGTCATCAGGTTTCTGTACATGCTATCGGCTACCTTGCCCATAATTAACGCTCAGTTTTCTAAAATATCCTTTGTATGTGTGAAATCACGCTGCAAACAAGAGTGCCTGAATTATAGACTGGTTAGTAATAATCTAACAGTGCATTTCACCGCTTAATTACTTGGCAAGAAATTGGGAAATGAAGGTATTCAACAGACAACTAGAACCCATCTAACTGGATGTTACGAATGGTTATGTTTTAGAATACCGATGTCAACACTCTTGAGTAGTAGGAGCCCCGCACCATCCATGGCGTCATTTTTGGCGTTTTTATGAATAGGGAAGTTTAATTTGGTAATATGTATCTTCAACTGGCTACATCCACTGTGGTGTCCCGGATGTATACCAAGAGTGTTTCGGTGACCTGTTCACTTTTTGCATTGAATGGATTAGACTGGCGGCAGCAGCCAGGTGATCAGTATAAAATGTAGTTCCGATCAATCTTAACGATCATGTTTACTTTGTAAAGCGTTGCAGGCTACCTGGTTAGGGTCGATCACGCAGAACTGAAGGAAAATCGATGTCGGTCAAGTTCCTCTTGATCTAGATTTACTTTTTCTGTTTATTTTCACCCTCCATGACTTCTAATTCCAACGCAATCAGGAAGGGTTGTTGAGAAAAAGTATGATGGTTCGCTATATTAACCGTTCCCACGGTTTTCTCCACGTCAGTTTTATAACAATAGAGATGTTAAAAATTAGGTCGAATCATTTTAAACGGCTAGGTTTTGCGACTGTTTCGTCTAGCATGACACCTTGCAACGGTTACCGATTTGCCGATCGAATTTCACCCGTTTGTGCGTCCAAAATCACATGTTCGATTGCCAGTGTATCGATTACCATAGCAACATATCAGGACACAAATAGAATTGGCCAATCCCAACTCGCCCGTGTGTGTGTGTGTGTGTCAATCACTGAAATGTGGTCTGTTCGTGCTGAATGTCTGCAATCATTGGAAGGAACAAACTGATTCTACTCTGTTATTACGATTTGGAATAAACGATCAGATCCACTGTTTTTCATCGGTCTAATGAAAGACGACCGCCTCCTAAGTAATTAACCGTTTCCGACTGAACACGAGAGACCAAGTGTCAGTAGGAATTTTTGTATTAAAAAACGACTGATAGTGGATTCCAAAAATCCATCGGAAAATGGATTAAATGCGTGTGTACACCTCTTGTGCGCCTAAAGCAAAATGAGTTTTTGGACGGCAGCATCTGGTCTGTGTGGTAGAAAGAACCACACCATCAACAGTGGTGATGTATAAAATGCAGCTCTGCTTGAGAGTAGGACTCAAACGTGCGAAAACGATAGATCTCAACTCTGAGAAGACCAGGAACTGAAAGCGGTTATTGAAAACGTGTCTATACACCGTGGGAGACGTGTCACATGAGAAAACTGTCGCTGTACTGCCGCTAAGAATGTGGATATGCATAAACTATGCAAAATAGTGTTTGCGTTCGAAGTTTAACAATAAGAAACCTCCCAGGCTAAGCCTGTTTGTAGACATGACAGCAGTTGTAACAGTGGATGTACTGAACTGTTTTCTCTCTACGCAGTCTGAGCATTACCAGAATTAAGTGCCGTGTTAATCAACTTCAGATAGGGCCGGTCACTCTACCTGATTTAAAACTATTAGTTTTGACCTATCATGCAAATACGAAAGCCGCTAGCGTCTCTGTGGCAACACTTACCCATAGGCAATAAAGGTAGGTGGAACTTTTCCGTATAGCATGTGACTAGATGTTTAAGTCGACTGCTGGTATGTCGACTTTGTTTTCGAATCTACGCAAAAACGAAGTTGTATGGGGGCATAGGCGTACAAACACCCACATTCGGTGACTGCGTCAACTATGACTACGAACTTCCGACTGAAATTTTTTACAGTAGAAACGGAGGTCGTGCGCGCTTCATTGAGAATACCTGTAACCAAATCAGTTCCAGGAAAAAAGTGGAATGCCACCGGTCTCAGTAGAAACCGGTATCTGTCCTCAAACTTGCCGACGAACTGGGACCGTCATGTACCACTCCACTGAGAGCTTCAGCCTCGTTTTCCACGTAGCTCACATTTTGGTAACTGGCCAAATGTCCCCAGCCAAAACTAGCGACACCATTGCCTCACACAGAAATAAGACGTTTTATGTCAAATCTCAAGGAATGGAACATTCCTAATGATTTAGTAGTCTCGTACAAACACCAGCAACCCGACTCGAATCAAACCGAATGTTTTTCGTACGAGACGATGAATTGTCGGCAATCGCTTATCGTCATCAACCAGGTAGATTCACCACGGTGTAGGCGAATTCACTACTGACTGTTCGTGCTTCTTAATCCTTTCTGTATGCATAGTGAATGGGCCGTCTGCGATATACTTTTGTGCCAACCATTCTAAGTTATCTGGAAGCAAATACATAAAGTCAACTATACAAGTGTTCAACTACTTGCTTGAGAAACTCATCACCAAATCTGGACAAATTACCTCTCATAAACCCAAAGCATATGAAATCAGATGATTTCGACAGAGATATCAACTTGTTTTTACTGAGAGAAGACTTTCAAATCCACAAGTGCCGCTCGCACACCATGCTAACCCCATAAATGAAAAGCCAGCTGCACTTCATTGTCGCATCTTCTACATTGGTGCTCCGCTTGCAAGAGATAAGGGTTAATCGTTGTAGCAATTCTCATTTTCTCACCATACTGAGTGTCTCGAAAAGACCTCATTATACTATGCGTTGCCTCAAAAATCCTGTCAAACATTTTTCGAACTTTGCGTAGTACTTGTTGACGTGTACAAAACGTTTGACTAAAGTTAACCAGAATCTGTCATCCCACAGGCCCGTGCATTTGGTACTCAACCACCTCTAATCCAATGGATTAGAGATTCTCATCGCAACTGGCCCACCATACTCGAACGATCTGTCCTCCGGTCTTAACGTAAGGTTCATTAAAGTGATCCACTATCTCCCCTCTTACTCGTCCCGACAATGTATGTGCTGACTGTGTCATGCCTGCAGCTTGGTTAACAGTTCCACAATACCATGGCCAGTGTTTTCGCCCATGCTAATGATATGATCCTCCTAGTGGAGAACCTCACACATCTATCCGTGCAGCTTGCACCCAATGCTAGTGCTCTAAAGCTATCCAGACTGAAAATCAATACGGGAAATACCAAGCTCATCGTCATTTGTGGAAACAATAGGCATTACGCGACAGCTACTGCTGGCGATTCTATTCACTTCGGCGCGGACATTCTCCGCTGATTGAATGCCTCTGACACGGTGACTTGTCTAGGTATCCCGTTCACTTGGAAAGACAAATCATTCACCAGTCACCAACTGCAGCTTGTTACGATGCTGGACGAAACAACCAAAACGCCCCCCGGAGCCGCGTCAACACGTCTACCCTCTGAGACAGCAACTGACCCCGAACATGAATCACTCGCTAGCTCTCAGCCGATTCCGCCACAATACGTCAAAGTTACAGACTGTGCAAATCACCAATTTGTTCAGCAATGGCTACGACTTCTGAAAGAAGGTACATTAACTAGTTACTTGCACATCACAATTCGCCTCGACAGTCTGAGCGTTCCTAGTTTGTCCATCACCATTCCCATCTCGCGCAAATCACGAGTAGATAGATTACTCTCCAGTCAGTGTCTAGTTTTGATAAACGTGGTGAAAGATGATTCGTTCTGCCTTATCAAGGGGGACGTGAATGTCCCAGTACGCATTCATGGTGTGACAGTGACGAACAAGGAGGAGGCCCATGCGGCGTGGATGAACAACCTCTATCATACTTGTTATACCCCCCGAATCCTATGACAGATGTTGATGGAGCTCGTATATCGCGACAAGTAGACTATGCAATTGTCGTATCGTGACTGTAGAAACCAGATATGCTTAAGCAGTATTATTGTATTGCAGCATGTACAACAAACGTACGGTGCAAAACGTAGGCAACATCAATCGCACGACTGCACAGTGAGACGGTAAACTGTACAATCTCAATACACAGTCGCAAGCAGGTTAAAGTCTACATGTCCAATCACGAAGGTCCCAAGACAAATCCAATCAGACAACAGCAAGGTTGGGGCCGCACTGGTGTGTCATTAACGACGAATCGTGTACACTAGCCCGCCACACAGACACGCACACGTTGTCTGCATGCACATACTTAACAAGACACAACAATAAGCTGGACGGTCGGGGCCTTCAAAAAGTTTCCGAGTCTTCACTATCCAGTGGTTTGCTGCTCTATCCAGATCACATTTCCCCCAGAATCGTCACTCGTGCCATCCAGCTCCGATGCAGTGTTCTACGGACCAATGTCCAAATCTCTCGAGACGGCCAAAGTGGTCAGTCAGTTCTCTGTCATGGCAACTGCATTCAATCAGAAAGTCTCGCCCACATTCCTCAGTCATGTTAAGCCACACACAACGTGCGTTGTGCTCGATACAACCGTGTGGTCAAGAACCTGGCGAAAAGACTGCATAACTTAGGCCATACAGTCTTCGAGAAGCTACGAGTGTCAACGGCGAGCTCGTTCCTCAAGCCCAACGTGCCCCTGATTCGTAACGGCAAAGTTGTGGTACTGCAAGTCATTACAGTGAATGAATACCGAAGCCAGATTGTCTGGGTGGACAGTGTTGTAAAGTACGAGGCCGGCTCTCATAATATCCCCGTTCAGTTGGTGCTACCTGCTATAGATGTAGGTACTGAGTGATGTGATGTAGACTCAATTTCTTATCCCCTTGTGGCCATAACTTTTTGTGACATCATGTATCCCCCTTGCTCCAACGTTAGTCCTCGATTGGGACTGCTCTCTTATATAGTCATTGATTTTGCCTACTGACTACTCTTGGTTTCCTGAAAATCTGCGACGCACTCATGCGGGAAACCTGACGTTGGTTGTTGCCACAATTCCGACGGTTGTCTCACAATGAAGGACATCTCCCGTCCTAGATTCGTGAACTTTGGCCTTGCCAACACTCCTGTGACCTCATGAGCCTTTGGTTTTAACAGAGTTTTTTACTTCTACATGTTACACGGATCACTTTCATTTAATAACTATGGCGTTATTGACGTTTTGTACTGTCACATAAGGATCTGTCACGTGTTTTGTGTTATCAGTCATGCAGTGCCCTTTTATGTCACCGCTTGCCCTTTTTATGAATGAAGTTTTGTGAACTGCTTTTCACAATAAACGATAGTGTAGTTTATGGATGTCGGATAGGTGGGGGTTGACTACCAACATAAGTCGACTGAGGCGGCAGCAAGTCCAGGAACACGGGATGACCCGTCGACTGGGACCACCGTTAGCTGAAAGGCGGCGCTAGTTACAATATCTTTTCAAGTAAATATGATCTCTGGTCTTAAAATGTACGCATGATCGAACGACTGGGCGGAAAATTAAATCGAGTCCGTCTGAAATCCGGAACATCGTGTATTGATCGGTCTGCGCCTGGATAGCCCACGTTACTTCAGTTATACGCTGAATTCACATTTTTTTAAACCCACGTGGCTATCGAGTTTCGCCGCATCATGGTCTGACAACAGGGGACAGCAGTGCCTGCATGAAAGTGGTCACATTTGCAGAACGATTGATTGCAGTGTGCCGTATGAATTGGTGTGTTTAGTTAAACTTAGATTCGATTTTGATTGGAAGCCAGCCTGTATCTTAAGTTCCTTCGGATGGTCTCGCAAAAATACCAAACTCAACACGTAATTCAGTGCATTACATTTTGTCGCTACTCGGGTTCATGTCTAACTTAAGGTGAACAGAAAGCAAGTTCATAAACAACATTCCGCAGTAAATTTATGCATACTTAGTAAGTAAATTTTTCAGTCATGAAGCTGAATAAAGAAGACAGTAGGCTGATATTCCATGATTTGTACCCGGGAAAATTTTGCTGCATCTTTATGAGTGCATACTACAAACCATTTATGTATCAGTATGAAAAAACTAAAAAGATACCAGAGAAAGTCAATTGTCAGAGTGCACAGCCATTGTCATTACCAAGGTAGTGACAACCCTACAAACAGTTGCTTTTGAACACACAACACAAGTTTGAAGTTTCGGATTGTAACAGCTTCATCATAGGGTAGTGTTCGCCTGTGTGACGTTGGGTAGATAACGCGAAATGCCGTTGTGGGCTCGCATCGGTTTTGCGTTATTAGAATATGACATGCAATGGATGATGCAGGCTCCTTGTTTCTATGCTCGGCTATGATGTCGTTTACTTGCGTGACCTGTTTCTTGGCCCACTTCAGGATATGCTCCATGATCCTGGTTCGCAACTGGTGCTTAGTCCTGTCTATGTAGGATGCTCCGCATGTACATCGATATTCGTCGTAACGTTTGATTTGGCTGATTCGGGTACCGGTTGTTCGACAAAGGGCTTTGGAATCCGGAATATTCTGAACGGAATCACTGGGACAACTGTATTGTACGTTCTGGCGATACAATTAACCAGACGATGGTAGTGACAATGATTGTGCATTCTAACAACTGCCTTTCTCTGGTATTTTGTTCGTTTTCTCATACTGATATATAAATTATCTGTAGTATGTACCGGTAAAGATGTAGCGAAATTTATCCGGACACAAATCGTGCAATATCACCCTACTGTCTTCTTTATTCACAATTTTTAGTGTTAAGTAATCTCAGGATCCGTGATGAAAGAACCAGACTCACATTCACCTTTAATCTAGGTTTTGCCCATCTTATGACAACAATTTATATCAAACCTAATTTTCAGTTGTTGGTTAAATGTTATCGATTGTGATCATGTTCTTGTTGCAGTGGTGTTGACCTGTGTTCCTCATGGTTGTCAGTCCGGGTCTACTGATGTCGTACCATTCACAATTGTACGATACAATTCCGATCGTGTTGGAGCTTGTCAGTCATCGAGTAAAGTTGACAGGACAGTTACTGTGTCTCTTGTTCAAGTGGTCAAACATTCTGTGCGTTACTCACAAGTGCTTGTAACTGAGCGTTTGCATATATCAAGTCGTTCGTACGTAATGCGAGGTCAGTGACACGGTTGTCTCATGAAAACGTGGGCGAAGTTATTATACATGCTACTGACGAGATCTAACACAAGCGACACCAGTATAGTGAGGATGAGCGATCGTGCTATACTACTCACACGACGGCTATTCAGTAGTAGGACCAGAACATATATTTTGATACGGAAGTAGCCGCAGGAGAAATACAGGAAGAAACATCGGAGTGCAGCATCGCATAAAATGGTCCTTGCTATGTAAAGGGACTGGGCATTGACGTCTGTGACAACCGAGATGATCTAGGCCCAGTACCGTATGTAAACGAATGTCTTTGTTTGTGGTCCTGTTTAAGCGCTTAACACATGTTGCTTTCTTGAATAAATAACCCTCGTGCCATCCGCGTTCTTGGCTGACAACACTAGAGTCTATTACTACTCTTTGAAAGTGATCGGCTAAAAAGTCTATCTGAATGCGAAGGCTGCTGTCAGTTATGACTTGTGATCATAACTACTAGAATCTTACGCAACTCACTAGTAATTGGCTTATTTTATATAACCAGTCGATCTCAGTCGCTGGTGATTACTACTTAAATTACCTCTTGGTTACAAGTGGGATGCAATTTAGCTGTGATCTGTTTTATTTAACGTAATCAATCAAAGTGAGTATGCTTCTGCTGTGTGAGACCGTGGTAGAGTTGCCCACATCTAATCCATAATTCCTTAATACATGGTTGGAGCTTCTCATTTCTCCAGTTATTGCGAAGGCCATGCGTATAATAATGTCACTGTCTGATTGAGTTATAGTAACACCCGTAGAAAAAAACCTCATTTGTCTTGTCGACGCTTACAAGGATTGCGAAAGCCAGCCAAGTAATGGCATCACTGGTCTTGCCCATGCTCGGGCTTACCGTGAAGAGGAGATCCAATCTTCGTGTAACAAACCAATTCTTATCCGTTTATCAGACTACCAATGTCGGCTACAAAGTTGTCGTCATCTTCATTTGACTAACAGGACACAGGTCATAAATCCTCTGTTGTCTTGGTTACTTTGGCCAACAATGACAGTCAGCTTAATGAGGATAAGTCAAAGTATTTAGCAAAATGTTAACAGAAAATAATAAACGTATTTACTGGTTATGGCTAGCACTCTATTGTATACATTAGTACTACGCAAGCCTGAAGTACACTAAATCCCAGTCCAGTATCATACCATGAAAACAGTCAGTTGAAGAACAGTAAGAGAAGCTACGATAATGAAACTTACAACAGGGAATGCAACATTACACCAGGAGATCAGAAGACTCACACCTAGACTCATGTATCAATCAATTCTCTGGGTCACATGGAATCCACTTAATGCTCCGTGGTATTGACTGTCTAAGCAGGATTTATCAAACAGATCACGATGAAATTTGGCAACGCTACTGTTGAGTACTGAAACTGTACCAGCGATAACCGAAACCCCAATTTTTCCGCAAATGGGTTTTCTCTGAATTATCAAACCCGTGTGAGTCTCGTACTGGTTATGACCATGTGATACTTTACCCAAAACTGCAAACAACTACAAAATTGACAGAGTTTTATGAACGAGTATAACGAAAGTTCTTTACACTTTCCCTCAGTCATCCGCACTAATTACGATGCTTCAGCAAGCCAGAGGCCAATTACAAATTAAAAAAATGTCTGTATCTTCCACTGAGGGACAGTCCTGGCTGAGTGGGAATACCAAATCGTAACACAACTAACTGGTGAACATATTAGCATTACTATGGTAGGATATTGGACAGAATTAAATCGAGTCCGTACATCCAACGAGTAGAAACAATTACACAAATCAGTCATATGTTTTTAGCGATTTCAGGTCAGCAATTACATAGTACTCATAGTATCACGAAATGTCAAAACAAGTGGAAGACTAGTGTCTACCTCACCTCGAGATCTTTTTGTAACCATTCGTACTGGTTGACCACTGGCCTCCATCCATGGTATAGGTAATAGTAGACCTCGCTCGAAAATCCAATAATATGTGCTGGTCCAAGATTGAAACTATGTTATACGTGGTTGACAGGTTGGGTACCGGGTTTTGGAGAGGGGAAAGTTGCAAACAGATCAGCTTACTTCGATCAGATTAGCAGACGGGCTGCAAGAATATTTGTTATGGCGGTATATAGAAACAAACAAATCAAAGTGTGCAAGTGTATCACTTGCTGTTCTTAATTATGGCAGTTATTCGTAATAGCTTTTTTCGTAACTAGTCAGTGTACTTCGTTTCAGAAATAAAACGTAACAGCTACGTTCATTCGTAAAAATATGAGCACTAGAATCAACAAACAGATCGTACCTTTATATCTTCTAATAAATATTACATACATCCAAACTGACAACATTTTTTCATGCTTAGTGTCACAGTAATTGCACAATAACAAACAAACAAATTCGTAATTTATGTCCAAACAAATCCAATATCGCATAATAGCATTTCCAATGACTTACAGTCCTGGTAGTCTGCCTAAAACACGCGTGAGCACCGTAATTGTGATTAAAACCATAAACAGCCTTTCCAACTATGTACTAACCTGTAAAATTGAGATTCACCATCTCCCCCAGGCATACTGAACCGTGCTTTATAGTTTGAGAAGTTGCTGAAATTTAGAAAAGTGTACTGTTTATTAATATTTAAGAGGGAACGTTGAAAAAAATGTTTTGAGTTACAAGAAACAAGTTTTAAATGATATAAGCAATTGTCTTCTATCTGGATTGATGACATCTGTCAGATGAAACCCAATTTCACTAGTGCAACTCTTAACATTGCATCGATCAGTTCAAAATAAACAGTCCTGTGTTTGTAACTTAGTTAAGCTTGAAAGTTACTTGTGAGTTTGGGTTTTGAGCAAGTCCGTCGAAACATTATCATCTTCATGTTACTCTACAGAAAATAAATCCAGTAAGAAGGCTTCGTGTAACCAGTGGCAACTGAATCAAGTATCTTTCCTTCGCATTTTTATAAGAACTATATTGGTTACTAATGATTTTAATAAATTCTGGTACCAAACTTGAGTTGACATTATAAAAATGTCGTACTGAAGGTTGCTCACATTTACACCATTTTGTGGTCAACTACCCGGATGATTTCAATATCTGTTCAGTTAACATCAGTAATCAAAACGTTGCCGTGCAAAAAGATTTTTCATTCAGGTTCCGGTTGACGTAAGTTACACATTTCAACTAATCAGCCGACAGGACGCCAAAGCTAATCTTCAAAATACCGTCTTATCGAGTTGGGTTTAAAAGTTCTCTCTCAGGAGCTGAAAAGCACTACCAGGAAAAAAAAGAGGCTCTTTACCTTCCTTGTCTATCACAACCAACTCCGTCCTTAACGCATGAATATACACACATTATATGAATATAGAATGAGTTGATGTTCTACGTTCTTCACGTAGACCGGCCAAGAATTGAACTTCACAATGAGCGTATATATATATATATATATATATAGAGAGAGAGAGAGAGAGAGAGAGAGATGGGCAAGCTAATCCCCCAATTTGTAGTTAGCAGATACACAAAACAAAATAACAACGGGAACAACAAAAAGACAAACACGTACTAAGCAACCTCGTGATTCCCAACGGCGGTCATGTACGGAACGTGTGCAGCAATCGGCTCTATTTGACGCATAAATGTATCACCAACCCGCGCATTGTCCTGAAAAAGGTTTACACATAAATTTAAACGGTATATCAAATGTTTCAAAATGGCAGAATCAGACCATGAATTTTTTTGTGAGCACAGGGTGCAATACAGTCTTTTTTACGAAATCATAATAATTTGCCATTAGTCAGTTGACGAATTTGAAGAGCACATTTCTTCTCACTGTACTGTCTGCGAGATTTTCTTTAGACGAGGCTATAGATTACAAAAATGTTAATCAGTAGAAAGCTTCAATCTTAAGTCAGATGGTTCGAGAAATTTGATTAATCTTGAAGCGTGGAATTAGTAAAAAGTCTAGAAGAATAATACAACCTGGTTCAATCATAGCTTATCCAGCATAGATTAAGCAAACTTTAGTACGCATCAGACGATACGTGACTGATACCAAAAAGGAAAAGTCATGCCTATGGCTATGATTCTGACAGCCCGATTGTCTGGTCTGCTATCCACAGCCCAGTCATGTTGAACTTCCAGAGCTATAACCCCATAAAATTCATGTTAACCTCTCCGTTAGACTACAACTTTTTGTCAGGTAACGTCATCGGAACATGTAAGTTCAATGTGTCCTAGGGTAAAGATATCAGTTGGTCCTAACCTGATATGAGTCCAAAGGAGACCAACAACAGTCACTTTGATCAGAGAGACATAAGTGTATACAAAAGCTGTAAAAAGAGAGTCAAATTTTCAAGCTGTACACCGGTATGTTTGAAAGAATCTATCGATAGATCCTTAATATTCGTAATGCATTTTAAGACATTATAGAGGTTCTCGTAGTCCATTGCGCCACAGCCATATCGCATTCATTATACATACCATAAGCGAGCAAGTATTTGGACGCCCAAAACAAGCTTGCGGAAAACAGTTTTGTTTTCAAAAGTATCCCTAGGAAGTTGACGTTTGCATGCGCTACAGCATAAGTACTACTGAATCACCGGTGTCATATCCTGTTCGAGTTATTTGTTGAATGTTAGACTAATGCAAGAATACTCTCGGAGTGTAATTACGTTCAGTCATCTTACCAAATAAACATGTTATTCAAATATACATGTGTTCAGCGTTTTAAGTTAAATATCAAATGTTCACTCAATTCAAACTTATTTTCAACATCTTCAACTCGCTAGAAAATTTGTAGCATTTCCATTCAGTAAACCTACTTGTCGTTCTCAGAGCACGGTACTTCATTAGGTTCAGCTGATTGACATGTTAGAATATCAAAACCTAATGTAGAAGCTTGTTTGTTCTTGTGACCTATTCTTGTGAGGATAACCTTGGAAGAGCAGATGGGCGCACGGGTCGAATGATCTATCCCAAATTGACTAACTTCACTGCGACAGATTGCCATCGAAAATTTCAACCATACGGCACCCAAACCTCTGTCTGCTGTCAAAAATCTACTTGAAACTGGGTACAGAATAACTCTGCCGGAAGCCCTCAAAGTGGTATTCACTAACACGACCGGGATATTCCAGTACTGGCGAAAATGCCATCAGATAAACTTGTCTGTCCGGTGTTCTGTGTTAGCAATTAGTTTGTGTTAACATTACAGTTAACTATTAACGTAGACAATTATTCAAATAGGGCACTTTAGATCTTCGTGAAAACTTGATTATCTGTTCACTTTATTTTCTATAACTATTTCTGCGAAATTCATTTGTCCATCTGCTTTTTTGCGTATCCAATATAACTAGGTCACCTACGTATGTGAGCTCAACGCGTATGAAGTCTTTTGCAGACCAAAACTGCATACTTAAAGCCTCTTCAGTTCATTGTTGAAAGTTCCGATATAATCGCCTTTATATGATGTACATTGTCTGTTCATTGTCACATGGTTTATTCTAGCCAGCAACAAGACTTGGTATAAATTTATCCTAGGTAGAGCATAATGGACTTTAGAAATCACTGCCAGATATCAGCGTTACTTCCTCTGACTTCCAGATCGTAAGCAACAGCTCACTTCCAAAGCCTGTAGCTGTAAGACATTCGAGGTTCGTCTCTGACTGATGGAATATCTCCGGACAAAGGCGACCACAAACTCACTCTTCATTGGTCTAGCGAAGGCACTCAGACGATCATATTTCAGACTGCCGCTGATTTTAGTCCAAGATAATGAAGTACCGAG
This sequence comes from Paragonimus skrjabini miyazakii, assembly GCA_014338405.1. Taxonomy (NCBI): domain Eukaryota; kingdom Metazoa; phylum Platyhelminthes; class Trematoda; order Plagiorchiida; family Troglotrematidae; genus Paragonimus; species Paragonimus skrjabini miyazakii. Next base: position 27,673 of record JTDE01004218.1, read on the forward strand.
AATCTTTCTCAGTCGGTCTGTTTCTGATGTGACTGACCAGATAAATAATAACCTCCCCGATCTCAGCGTACAACAACCTGACCTTGATGCGGTTAAACATTGGTCAGAAGTGTTGTGTCCACTCAGTAATGACGTGTGCACGCTTGTATGTTTATGGCAATTCTACAAACATTTCAACACATAAAATGTGCACAAACAAATATATGTGATTGTAAGGTAAGCCGAAACTGTGATCAAAACAGTTTCGCTATATTCCAATCTGTCTTAATTCTACCAGCATGAAAATGCAGTCATAAAGGATGTACATTACTAAACCTGATAAAACATTTCGTCAAGACAGTAGACCTTCCAGACCCTTTGCGGATCGTGTCTCCGGTTAGCTCCCAAACACACTGATGCATTGGCTTTTCGTGTACGTGAGAAATATCTTATTAATTTGGGGGATCCCTCAACCTGTCGCGATGAGGGTATAACTAGGACTTCAGATTGTGACCAACAAGCTTCGTCTTTAATCACTGGGATGTCAATAACCTTTTGGAGGACTCATTCTTAATCAAATTCTTTTCTCTAAAGAATTTTCAAGGAAAAATCGGATGGAAAGCGAGGTCAGAGCCAACTGTTCTGTAGACTATGATATTGACTGCTTACTGGTTACGTTTTTCTGTCACAATGATCAGCTATGGATGTACGATTATGGTAGCTCTAAAAAATGTACTTTTAATGATCAGACTTGAAGCGCTGTTAAAGTCAAACTGGCCTAACAGAAGTTTTGTATGTATGTTGTTTTTGTACTACAATGCCTTTAGGAGACTCTATGGTTACATGGCATCTGAAGAAAAACCGTACTGACTCGAGACACATGGAATTTTAGTTTCACTTTACTGCATTGATTACCGAATTATTGAATATGGTATGTAATGACGGTTAGAAGATTCTCTTCTCAACGACAGAATTAGATAGATGTTTCGGATTAATCATTAGACTGCGTTACCTTTTTACTGTAGCTCACCACTGTTAAAAAACTAAGCAAAATTTACATGGATAGCTTTAACTAACAAAGCGGTTAACTAAAAAGCTTATATGTCCCTGTTCAGACCGTAAAACTATCTACTTTATACCGGGGAAACAATATTTTTTTGTAACTTCGAAGATCTTCCTCATCATTTTCATAAAGGGTTGTGAAAGGAATCATGGTGACCTACCCATTCCTCTCCACTATACACAAAAACCAAGTAGGAGGATAAGCTTGACTCAACTCACCGTATCCATGTTATAGGCAAAGTCACCAACATGAAGAATCACATCAAAACTGTCCAATTCCTTCGCCTCTCTTATCAGTTCAGGTAAGGCTATATTGTTCGTGATCCCCATGTCGCCGAATACAGCCAGTCTTGGTGACCAATTCGGATGGTCTGGAAGTACACGGAATGTAAAGGTCTGCGACCAACCAACATTGCTTCCACACACATAGTCTGGGGGGATAAAAACCCACAATTTAGAGTAGGAGTAAGGGCAATCGCTATCAGGCTTCAGATAAAATGTAAGTTAATGGAAAACACAGTAGATCATTCACGACTACTTAGAGAGTCTGCTGATATAAAATGTATTTCGCCCACACTTCACGGAAGCTTTCCTATTCTGATAGATAGTTCGGTTAGCTCCTTTCAGGCGAACTGCAAATTTCTCACAATTTAGTGTGCTTCAGTCTTCACATATGGTATTTCGATCGTAGTCACAAAGACATCAGTCGGTTCAGTTGCCCAGAAATAATGCGAACCAGTAGTGAAGAAGGAGATGTACTACGAATGAGCTCTAACAGGGATAAAACCGCCGTCGAATACTCCATTTCGAAAAGGTTACTTTCAAATGTCTGCCTAGATGAGAAAGTTACGGGTAACTACGAGTGATGAACAGTTCATATACATATATATATATGTATATATATGGGATTAACTGCACATATTTAACACTGAGTGATGGGTATTCATTGTGACGTTCCACATTCACACTAGAATTTGTTGTCAGACAAGGTTATGATGGAAAATTCACAGTTAGGTCGGCTCGTCGACCAATTTGTCTATCTGTCGCTCGTATTTGTATTATTTGTGCCACCATTGAGGTGCATTGAGTATCGAGGTCCATGTATCGGTTGAAAGCATTACTATAGAAGATTTATTCAAAAACTAGTTCTTCCTCTCTTCTTTTTGCCAAACGGATCACCCTGGTTTTCGTCGGTTTGACCTCGTGTCCTGTGGTTGCACCGTACTATCATACATAAAATTTCTGGTTCACCTTTCTGAATGCTAAGTGATTTTCAAATAAACATGTCTTCAACTGCTTACCAGTTTCATCTACTTATACTTAGTCACACTCCCGGAAGCGTACTTTTTGTTTGTGACCTGTCAATTGAAGCGAACGTTCAGAAGGACGGATAGAAATGTATGGGTATCAGCTGTGCGAAGAAGTTTCATCACTGCTCTGGTACAATATCGTGTACCGCTTAACAGATATCTAGTATTAAAAAACTACCAATTCTGAGCTTCTCTCGTTGACACAGCAGCAGTCTTGCCCCAGTGATTATGAGAAGGCTACGAGGAACTGCAAGTAGTGGGTAACAGCATCAGTAATATACAGTAATATATATATATATATATATATTACTGATGCTGTTGGGTAGCATGCAATGCTGCTAATGATCAAATTGTCTAAACATTCCTACATAAAGTGCATTTGTTCCGCTAAAGTGTACACTGAATTTAAAAACGATTTGCACAGAATGTATTTCTTCACCAATCCACTGATAGATACCGTGCAACATATCGTCGGGTGTAGTACATAATCAGCAGTACTTACGATAAATATTGTTTGGCTTCAGAGATTTCAGGAAAACTCGATGAATGTAAAATTCTCGTTTCTCTTGGCCTCCATCCACAAACTTGACTTGAAAACCGCTTGTTTCTTGTGACTCAACTCCACTGCTGTATTTGACAATGGAATTCGGCGTGGGCCTTTGTGTTACCCAGGTCACTGTAATGCTCGAAGTTTCATCTGGAAAATGAAATAATTGGGAGTTAATATAAAAACGACTGAAATGGATACATAATGGTAAAAGCCGTCCTCGAATACTTCAACTTGATCAGGTTTGCTCTCACAAATTCTCTCACAAATAAAGTTGCTTAGACATTTGCATTATGTTGAACGTTGAAGTCATTGCCGTTTGCTAATTGTGGTCAGTGTCACACGACTTAAGCTGTGGTATGTTCCTCTGTAACACTGCAAATATTTACCACTGATTGCAAAGTTTGATAAAGTAAATTCGAACCACAAGACAACATACAATGGGCTATCAGTCGTCTATTGGCCGACAGCCCTACCACTGACAGGACCATAAAAGTTGGTAAACAGTTCATTTTTTCACAAGATAAGTCTATGCTGTCTGAAAGAAGCTGCCTCCGAAGCTTGAAGGTAGTACGAGTTAACCGTCATTTGACTTGACTGGAACCCATTAGCTGTGTTAGACTAATGGCACGTCAACTATAAATGCCATGCGATAAGTTGCACATGATGACGATGGTTAGGAAGGCATTGATTGGTTGTATATCCTGGAGCCTGATTCAACCCAGCAAAAACTCGCTAGTTCTTATGTATGACTGACGCACGCTTCTGCCAATGTAGGGTACTCCACAGTAATCTCGGTAAACGGCTTGTAAGTTAGGTGAACGGAAGCATCGGATGTTTGACTGAGTTCGCTCGGACCTGGACTTTTCTTCAAAAAATGAACAGTTGTGGCTGTCTGAAGGCGAGTCCGTATCATCACTCTGATACCAGTTCATGGAAAAGAGGGGTTTGTGTTCGCTATCTGCTTAAGAACGTCGAGTTTCATCAGCTGCTGTTCAGCTTGTAAAATGAGTCTTTTTATAAACCGAGAGTGGTAGTCATGGTTCATTAATACATCATGCGATTTCCTTAATTATCTTTTCAATGTGTAGGCCATCAGCACCCGTGGCCTAGAGAATAGCTACGTTATTAATCCTAAGGCGGTTATTTTTTACATACCACTAACCTGACCACTGAGCGTCTTCTTTGATCGGTGGAGGTGTCTGCCACCAGAAATAACAGATTTTTCTTGTACAGTAAAAAAGGAACAGTTTGTCAACCTCTATAGCCTTGGCAGGGATTGCGGTGTGAACCAACAGATGATCGAGCCTTCACTGTGCTTCGTTTTCCTACTTGGATTTGATTTGTTAAATGTAATGATCTTCCTTACGTACTCATAAATATGCAACGAAATTTGTGATGGCATAAATCTTGCGGAATCGTTTAGTTGACTTCAATTTTCAACGTTTGTACAGACATCATCATCATCATAACAGCCATGAGCCTGACCAAAGGTACGGTGGCTCGGGCCGCCGTTCATCTCAACAGTGACGTGGAATATCTTAGAAGAAAAAGTTACGTTTTCAAAAAGGGGGCCCGAAGTCTATGTGACAACCACAGAGGCATCAGTTTAGTGTTTATTGCGTCCAAGTTACTCACTGGTCTCCTTTTACGTCGGCTCACTGAGCCAAGAGAACGTCAAATACGCGAAGAACAGGCAGGATTCCGATTCGGCCGAGGTTGCGTTGATCATATTTTTACCTTGCGGCGGATCTTGTACAGACATGCTTAGTATATAATTCTCAATATTGCTATCTTTACTATCATCGGTTCCACGTGGTCATGATGTAACAGTAATTAGATGTAATCGTCATCCTCATCATCACTTGTTGTTGTGGGTGCATACGGTTTGTCTAGGAGTGCAGGCTCAAATCTTTGTCCGACGTCTTGTATTAAACAAGACGGAACTCGGTGATGGAATACGGAATTTAGAAGTAGCGTTGTGAGGTTAGAACCTTATTGATCTAAAACAAATCTATTATCTGCCTATCATCCAATCTTTCAACATGCTCTTTTTGTCTAATCCCACCCTACTGGTTCTCTTTGAAGATTCACACTTTAATGACATATTTGTTCATGGTGTTCCCTTACAGAATGAGTACGGTAAACAATGGCATCATGGAAGGTTTAGTCATCTGTATCATTGCTACTGGTAAACCAGTACGAACTTCCTGTTTTGACCGTTTGTCGTGGATTCCAACCTCGTTCAGAGTATTTCCACCTGATGAATTAGCACACAGAAAATCAATAATTTATATGAAATTTCGGTTTCAGAAGAGTAATTATGCAATAGTGTATAGTTAATCGTTGTACTGAGTCTATAGGGTCGTTACTAAGGCTTACTTAACAATCTGGATGAACAAGATACACACCAACTAGGACTAGACTAATAACTCACATATGTCAATTACCACCTACGACCTTCCACTGTTCAGCTTTTTGGAGCTGACAGATCGAAAGAAATTTCCATCATGAAAGTATCTGAGATGGTTTGCTTTCAAACACACATATCTAGTCGATAAGCCGAAGCGACTGTTGACAGATTTATTGTGCCCAAATTATTGGCACGTTACAGCATAGTGAAACATAGTCGAATTAAAAATAAGTTAAATCACTGATAAGTAGCTTGGTAGATTTGACAATTTAGAACAGACCCAATGACGAAATATTTGGACTTCGGCTGGATTCGAACCAGCGACAGAAACAACATGCGCAAATGTGACAAATGCTCTACCAGATGAACTACGAAACCATGCCGGAAGCTCAGAACTTTCATATTTGGACCTAGTTACTCATCCAACCAGTTGTCATATGGAATCCATTAAATCATACAGCCGACAGGTTGCCCAAGCAAGATTTCTCGATCAGTTCACACTGGAATCCACCGACGCCACCGATGAGTATTGACATTAAATTACTGGTAAGTATTTTCATGGGTAACCAGGTCCAAATGTGACATTTCTGGGCTTCCAGCATGGCTTCGTAGCTCAACTGGTAGAGCATTTGTCGCGTTTGGACAGGTTGTTTCTGTGGCTGGTTCGAATCCAGCTGAAGTCCAGATTTTTCGCAACTGGGTCTGTTTTAAATAAATCAAATGACCCTTATCTCCGTTGATGTTCACATAATTGATGCTGTGGTTGATATACCGACGTCCACTTGGTATGCGCCGAATAGTGGGACCGCTATTTGATACGTGCAAACAAAGATGAACCATTATTGTTAGTAGTACGGTCGTCGTCGTCGTCAGCAGCAGCAGCAGCAGCAGCAGCAGCAGCATACACAAACTGGAGAACAGACTGTATGTCAAAACAAGATCCCAGGAAAGTGTACGAAAGCAAAAGGACATCTGACTAAGATGCTCAACGATAATTTAACTGAGAAAGAAATCTTATTGTTCGCTTCAAACTACACGCGATTATGACATTGTTAATTGTTGTTTAAGTCCTGATGTGCAATAGTAATCAGTTTTGTTTAATTGCTCCAATAATTTAGTCGCATTGCAATTCTGATTTTTTTTGCTTATAATTCAGTGGAGAAGTACGTGCCCGTTAATGTAACTAAAATTGTTATCATCTTTACATTGTAAACATTTATTAGTTGTTTTTTAATAGCTGGTCAGTACATAATCAAGGTAAAAAGTCAAACGTTGCTGTAACCACCAAAATGGAAACCACAAAACTTTCTTGTGGAATGTGTTTCTCGTTAACATCCGCTGCCAACAAACCAGAATCTCACCGCGGTTCCCGGCTTAATTGCGACAATTTTTGACAATCCTTGAGTATCAAAGGGATAGGATCCATAGGCATACAAGCACAACCGAAACGCAGTTTGTTATTGAGTACACTCTTCACTGCCAGAGCAAATTTTCTTCTGTTACTCACTATTGTCCTCATAAACCGCCAGGTCTTATTGTTTTTTCTAACGAGTAGTATGAAAAACTTCGTTAGATTCAGCTGAGGTTGTACAATACCAAACCAGTATGGTCATAGTAGTTATATTTTACATGAATGTATCTATGCGCGTTCTAACTTGCTGTCTAAATGATTTCACTGTGTCTCCAGTAACGTTTTTCAGGTGATATCTGATCAGCCTACATGGTTGAGTGTTCACAGCGTGATCTGGAATTTGTTTCACACCGTTTAAAATGAACACACTTGTGAGTGACACTCAAAAACACATTAGCTTGTTCATCTTTAAAATCCTACTACATCTTACGAAAAAGGCGATGGCAGATTTTGATCAGGGAAGAACAGATACAATTAGCGTAGATGCTTGTTATATATAATCTTGTAAAAAGCTGACGATTTGAAAATTTTTATAAGCGTTTGTTTCCAGCAGAATCATCTACGTACCTCGCAGCTAATCTACTCAGTATTTATCCTACACCCGGTTTCGTTTTTAGGTCAACTTATTGTTTGATGGACAATGCAAGGCGAATCAGAGTGATATCATGTTTTGTATGCTCCATGAGATAAATTGTAAGTTTTTGTAATACCCACATTTATAATAAACTAAAAACAGTCAACTCAATGGGTATGGATTACGCTGTCATAATGACAATCATGACAAAATTCCCGAACAGTTTGATAGAAGTTACTCAATGATTCAGTTCCTTAGTTAGTTCGAATTCAAGAGAACTTGATTTGTGTTGATATCTCTTCAAGTAAATCTCAACATAAAAAGAATTAGTATAAGTGCCGGATAGTTACATTAGTCGAAGACGCAAAGATGCACTTAGAGAGGTTCTTATTATCAGCTTGAGTCGTGTCTGACTGGATTTTAGTTGCAAAATTTAGCATGCCGTAAATTGATGAAGATCAATGAAATCAATAGATTGTTTGTTGTAAATTCAATGCAATTCGATGGGTGGGTAAAAAGGGTCGGCAAAAATGCAAAATCCTTCAAACCAGGAATTAAACGATTAGGTTAACGGTCAATTCAGTATGGCAGCCAAATTAGAGTGACACATCAACCAATCGTGCAAACGGAGATAGAAAGAGACATTAGGCATTGAACAAGGAAATATAGTTTTATGAGTTTGGTGAAGATCCTGTTAACATGACCTACAACAC
>JTDE01004219.1:0-13893 GCA_014338405.1 Paragonimus skrjabini miyazakii
AATTTTTTAACTGACGGATTACAGAGATATTTACGTTCTGTCGATTACACGCAGCCGAAAATAGGGTATGCAACTCAGTCATCACCCGTGTGGATACTCAAGTGGTGAACTGTCGGGATTATCACTTCCGCTCATTAACAGCTAGAGCCTTACACTACATGCTCATATTTTCACTCTGGAATCAGAGCACTCCTACTCTTCAGTTTGGCAACACTGCAGTTTTAGTTTTAAATTGGATACTGTCATCCATAGGACACTTTAATTTTCCTTATTTATTCATTTATTTAATTCTTCAATCCTTTCTAACTATTTTTCTTTATTTTGACGGCTCATGACGGCTCCTTGGTATGACCGATTGGCAGGTGCAGATCATAAGATAAGATAGTGTTGACAAAATGTCACTACCACTGGTACTCAACTATATTTTATATGTAACCTCCGCCTGTTTAAAAAAACAGCAGAGGCCGTAACTAACAGGTTACAAAAAGAGACCTTGAGCCGGAACAGAGAGGTAATGACGTCAATACTATTCGGATAAAACTTTCAGTATTTTCCGACGGGCACATGCCTCCATTTCGAAGGCTACAAAGTTGGTCCTACCAGGTAAGGCAGTGGGATTTCGGGACTGTAAGATTCTACCCTCTCCCGCTCATTGCTCAGAAATTTGCGTCAAACTATCTCAGTATTAGTGTGTTCATGTGTCGCAGTTGAGAAATCGGGGGTTTAAAATGGATTGAGCTGTACCTAAACATGTCCTTCGTTCTTAACTTATCTAATTTTTTCTTATCCAAAACGACAGTAAGCTGCCATGTTAGCATGATATCTGCAAACCCTCTTTTCATTGTGTGAGAAGAGCAGTACCGTCTCTCTCAGAACTGCACAATTAGCGTGTCACAGAACTGTTGCAGCTACATATAAGTGTAACATATGTAGCTGAGGTACCACATGCATATTATTTGTTGTTTAAAATGAGTGCGTGCGAATGTGTACGTATAGGTGATCATCTCAATGGGGTTATCACCATTTTATTAACGAACATGCACGCAAGTTATTTTCTGATCCTCTAATGTTGATTTTGTTAAGGTCTGTTGCATTATTTTTGAGATCGCTGTGCTTTGCTTGATCAGTGTTGAAGGGTGACCCTGTCTTTCCTTAATTTTCCTTAAGAATAAACAGTATTGACCAATTTTCTTCTTACACCGGCTACTGTAAGCGTTTCCATTACTCATTCAGTCAGAATCTTATGCATTTTTAAATGTCAAAATAGAACATACTTTTTCCATATTCTTTCTTGAGTAGCTTATAATTCTCATCATTTCTCGATGCGTGAACAGTGATTTTGCTCCAACCCAACCAATTACCATTTGTTTGAGTGAACTCAATTCGGTTTTATCGTCTTCCATTACTGAACGGTGCCTAGTTGTCAGATTTGTTGTTCAGGGAAATTCTTTATTCAATTTCTGAGGATATTTCACATTCGAGGTGAGATATTTAGCTTTCATGTATATTGTTTCAATTAATACCTATTAAATCCAGTTTTTACGAGCGCCTTCTCATTAACTGTTTCGGAGATAGATTGTCTTCCTTGCCGTCACTGGTTGTGAACTTGAATCGTTAGCGAACGATTCGATATCCAATTCTTTTGCCCCATCTTTACGTACAAACCTATCACTGTTTTTATAGGTTACGGGTATCAGACAGTGGAAGCCTGATAAGGGATCTTCACAATCGAAGTGCGGGAAGCTGTTGCATAGCAGTGCAAGAAACTGGACTACCAGGCTGCTTGCCGCCAAGTCCTGTGAACTGAACCGAAATAAACTGATAGTCAAGGTCAAGGCGCGTAGTTAAATTTTATTTCGTGGTGTTTTTTTTCCAAATTTTGAAGACAAAACGAGTTTGGGGAGCTGAATTAACATTTACTCCTCTATCAAATATGATGATTTCTGTGTTCGATCAACTGGTGGCACAGTTTCTCCCCCAGATTATCAGAAGATGACGCTCACCGTTGTGGATAAGCCTTCGCCGTGCCTCAGTGTGGAAGGGACATCGGAAAACGGACTCAAGCTCTGTAGTGTGACATTTGTGATGGGTGGTTGCACCGTACCCGCGCTTTAGTCACCACGGAGCTATACAATTGCCTCAAGAGGAGTCGTTTGTATCGACTTAAATTTTGTTGCTTGAAGTGTTGCCCTGCAGGTGTTAGATTGAGTCCTCCCCACCTACCACTATCCGTAATTGCGATGAATGATACACGTATAGTGCCGGATCAAGGGATATGTAGTACACCGGTTGAGGTGATCGCAGAACTGCAGCTGTGCCCAGGCACCCCACCGCCTTCTGGACGGTCAGTCGCTGATGTGGTTGCGAAGGGCACAGAGGACGGGGTTGTGGTAATCCCAAAAGATGTAGGTGTGAGGGTCCTAGAGCATGTGGTTGTGAGAGCCTTGGAGGACCCAGCCGTACAGAGGAAGGAGAAAACAGGAGTTTGACACCAACGGAAGAACAAGCCAAAGATGTTCACATCCGCCTCTAGACCCATAGTCACAGAAGTTAAATATGTCCAAAGTGGTCATGCAGACCCTCTCGCAAGCATTCAGAAGGAGGAAACTCGGCCAAGATCTACGTAAGTACACCTACCACGAGATCAGTGTGTGATAGTATTTAACCTTCCTGAGGCTACCACTCAAACTTCCCAGTCAAGGTTGGATCATGACGTTGCTACTTTTCATGATTTGCTAAGTAAGATGTTCACAACTGAGGAGGAAGAGTTAACTGGTAAAATAACACTACGCTCAGCACTTCGTCTTGGTCGGAAGGCGGATGATATCAGTGCGTCACAGAGACCACTCAAAGTGGTTCTGGGAACTGCATTGGAGGCTCGCCTGCTCTTGCGGCGGTCGTCAAAGGTGCGCTGTGTGGACGTTCGCATAGCGACGGACCTGGACCCAGAGGATCGTGAACGTCCGAAGGCTTCCCTGAAGGAACTGCACGACAGAAAAGACAAGGGGAAGTCCGACTGGTTTATTCAGGATTTTCAGGTCAAGCGGAGAAGGCCTCAAGTCCGTTGGAAGCCCCTTGTGTTCCCCCCGCTTCCCCCAAAGCAAGGTGGTGCAGCAGAGCCTCCAGCAAGAATACCCAACACTCTCCCCCAGTCCCAGGAAGTGGAAGCAAGCTCAGATCGGACGAGAGTTGTGTACTCAAACATTCGGAGCCTCCTAAACAAGCTGGATGGGGTAGAGCAATGGGTTGGCATTAAAAACCCCGAAGTCATGGCCCTTGCTGAGACGTGGTTGTCAGAGGACGTGATGGATGCTGAAGTCGCCCTTCCCGGATATAACCTTTTCCGCTCGGACGGCTCCAGTATTCGTGGTCGACAAGCAGAGGGGGTGATGCTTTCTATTTGTGATAGCATTCCCGCCACTCTGGTGTTAGCCAGAGCCGATGACGACGGTACTTACGAGGGAATGTGGTGCAAGATAAAGTTAATACTAAACAGCTCTACTATGGTCGGTGTTATATATTGCTCTCCTGGATCGTTTCCGTCTCAACTGTATGATTATTTATGGATATTCGGAGCAACTAACCACTGCTTGATATCAGGGATTTCAACGCACCTCACATCAGTTGGAGAATATTAGCCTGCAGCACTAGTTAAGACCGTTTTTCAGAGACATTGCTTCGGCTAATTGTGGACGAGCTGTGCTTGTACCAGCATGTGGAAGCTCCCACACGGCTACAGGCTGAATGCCGCTCTAGATTGGATCTGGTGTCTTCCGCGTTAGAGTCCGACATCAACCGTGTTAGCATCTTGCCCCAATAGGGAGGAGTGATCATGCGCTATTGGATATATGGGCTGCGTGTAATCGGTAGAACGTGAATATCTCCGTTATCTTTTAGTCAAAAAATAACTCGTAGCCATTAAAGTTGTTGAAAATTTGTGATATGTTGCAGAATCTAAAATCTTAAAAATCTGTTCCCTAGAGATTTCTTTGTTTCAATCTTCCGAAGACGTAAACAAGAAATGTGCGGTTGTTTAATGGCATAGAGATTAATGGAAAAATAACGCAGTCACATTCTCCGTTATTTTGGAAATATGAAGGTAAAATGTAATGATAATCGACGTCCTAGACGTGGAAACACATGCTTTTATCTAAATTCCGGCGTGATTAAGCAGGAAGACGTGATTATAATTTTGACAAACGAACTGTTGTTGAAACATGAGTACTAAGCTTTTTATAATACTACGAACGTGAGAGACGCATATAACCTAATTCAGCGTAGGACAATTTACCATGCTTCAACACTCGTTGGTACCACTGTTGTTAACTTTTCCATGGAATCAGGATGTTCGTTGGAATGGAAACAAGGTGAAATGCTGGAAGAATGATATTAAAGAACACTCCCAGTAATTCGCCGGGACGGTGTTTCAAGGACGAAGCGAATTGAAAAGGGCCATTTAGGCGCGAAAAGAGATTTTTCAAATTTTTCATGAAATATTAAAACGCATATTGCGGGACAAATATACATATCTTATGGAGTATAACAAAAGCGTTGCACTGAGAGAAATCAGCTATACGTGAAAATGGTCCATATTTGCACTTTTGTTAAAATAATGTGTCGACATTTTTCTCACAGAAGCATCATGTTGGCTTTCCTCATCGATTGTGTGTCCTGAAAATGCTTTCGTCGGAAATTCCGTGGTAGAATACTTAACCTGTTTGGCAGAAACGCTCAATTCTGCGTGGTTTAGTAGATATGGTTGAATTTGTAATCCTCAACCACGTTGCGTTTACATTGCATTGTATACGAAATATCAAAGTAATTCCTAATTAAAGCTATGCCGCCACGGTCGCTGCTTAATTATTCACCTGAATTATATGTTCAGCTTGATTCCTTTATGGGATTTCCATTGGAAAAGGGTATACGTTTTCACCTGGTTGTTTCTACTTACGGTATAGTTTAAACATGGATAACACGTCCAACTCCATCAATAACAACGTGCGTACTGTTTTGTTTATTGTTTATTGACTATTCTTGAATATAGCTTGCTACGTGTTCGCGAGTCAGTGCTCATTTATCTGACAAATAATGACCAAATTTGATATTCATTATTTATTCGACGAAAGCATTGATTCCTACTTCTACCACTTCAGCTACAACCCTCCTATCTTCGTATCATGGATTATGATTCTGATGACAGTTGGTCTATGGTTTCGCCGGCTACAGACTTCACTGACAGCTGCCAGTATGTCATCTCATTTTTGACCAGAACTGAAGGAGATCATTAAAACTTATGCCCAATGGTCTAAACATACGTATATTCTGAATTATCCCGATTTCTGCTTATCAACGTTGAACATAAGTTAAGTGAACTGGACAGGGGAGTTACTTGTATGAACACAAACTACATAATTAGGCATTGATCATGGCTTAAGTGAACTGGATGGGGCAGCTACTACTGTGAACGCAAACCACATATTTGGGCAGTGATAATAGTTTACGTCAACTGGACGAAGTAGTTGCTGATGTGAACGCGTACCACATAATTAGGCGTTGATCATAGCTTAAGTGAACTGGATGGAGCAGCTGCCAGTAGGAAACGTCGTAATAGTTCAATCTGCATTCGCTGAGAGAAGCAGATATATGTATATCGGTTGCCTTCAACCCTCAGAGTGCGCACCACGCCTATAGCACTAATCACCGACAGCACCTCATCAAGGTTCTCTAACATACAGTGATCAATCTTACGTAACAAACTCACTTGACATTGCAGGTTTTAACTTGCGGCGGATGTTTCCAACGTCAGCGGTTGTGATAAACTTACCGTAAACATCCGCTACATACTGCTTAATGTCGGCAGTTAGTGTATTTTACTGGAACAGACTCATGCACTCGTTCAATTCACCGACGGTGAGTCCACGATTCTTAGAATGGGACTCATATAGCAGACGACTGAAAGGGTGGTTGTGCTCCAACTCGTAAAAGCTCACAACCAAACACGCATCTCGTCGGACCACATGAAATCATGATCTGCAACGTGTTGGGAGAACTGATTTGTTAAAACTAACAACAGTTAATCCACTAAACACATCGCACAACCCTGTATACACTCCAACGTCTTTTAGACTCCGTACGACGATAACAAATCTGCACGGTTTTCAGGTAATTATGTCACCTTACCTTATAGTACTTCAAAGCAGTTTTCGACCTACGGCTTGTCCCACGAACGTAAATAACGCCCACCTCATTCATGTATCTCTGAAGGCACTTCTGGAAGTGTGAGAAGGTGCAAAATTCGCGATCCTCAAACATCACCTAGAAAATAGCAATATAATCCATTTCCTACAAAGAAAAAATAAACAACTGGAAGTGAAATAAATAAACGAACGGCAAAAGTTGAAAAGTCCATTGAAAATAACCCCAGCATTCTTGCGGTAGCACTTACACACGAAATCGACCACAACAACGGCAGACATACCAGTTTTCAAAAAACAATTACGAGAGAGTGGTTTTTAATTAATGGTCAGTTAAAACCAACAGATATGAGGCCATGACGCAGATTTCGACGATTCCAATTTCTGCATCAGCTACCAAGCAATTAAAACGATTTATTCCAGGAAAATAATTGTTCCGAACACGACAGCTCGGGAACTCACGTTAAACGGCTTGCATTCAGGGGTATATGGTGGGCAAGAGGTGAACTGCTGGCATCATCTATCCCGGTTTTACGGAATATCTGGAGAATTCCGTTCGGAGTGATAAGAGATGCTGCGCGCAAATGCGACTGGAGCGGCAGCACAAACACGGTTGATGGGCGTTGGTGCAAAATCAGAGATAACCTGCTGGCTCTCGTGGAACGGTACGCACCGGTGTCCCGTGGTCGTTCCCACTTTAATCGGCCACCGTGGTTCGATGTCGAATTGCGTGCCATCCTCAGGCGCAGACACCGACGGTTTATGAGCTACCGGGCTGGTCATGGTACCTACAATGCTTACCAGAAGACACGGAACGAATGTGACGCCATGAGGATAAGAAAGCGTCAGTAATACGAGGAAAGGCTGGCCGTAGAATCGGCCATAGCACCCAAGAGGCTCTGGGCGTATATCCGCCGGCGGACCAGAACTGAGGCGGCCATCCCTGCACTGATGGATCGGAGCGGAAACGAGATGGTTGAGGACTGGGATAAAGCTGTGCTACTGGCTGGGCATTATGCTTCTGCTTACTCCCAGGATAATGCTAAATCTGCCTTGCCTGATGACACTGGATCATGCCTAATCGACACGCTATTTAACGTTGAAGAGGTGGAGCGCGAACTTAGATTGATCGATGCCAATAAGTCCTCCGGACCAGATAGCATCCACCCTTTATTGATGCGTGAAATGGCGGTGGAATTGGCTGTGCCACTGACGGACCTGTACTAACAGTCCTTGAACGAAGGTATACTGCCAACGGAGTGGAAACGAGCAGTGTTGCACCTATGTACAAGGAAGGAGGGCGATCGGAAGCTGTCAACTACCGACCAGTATCCTTGACATGCGTACTTGGTAAAGTGATGGAGCGGCTGATTGCCCGTCGTCTTCAGGGGAGCCTAGACCAACTCTCAACGCTCAGCGGGAAGTATCACGGTTTCCGGAGGGAACGATCTTGCATGACGAACCCCCTGATTGCCAGAGGGTGATAGTTGGAAGCGAGAACAGGCGGCACGACTCTTCTCATCTCATGTTCGTCCGAGACTAGAGTACGGCCACGCCATAGTGTTTCCCTGCACACAAAGTGAGGTATCTCAACTTGAAAGAATACAGAGGGAAGCCACACGCATGGTTTTTGGGATGAGGGGCCTCTCCTATAACCGGCGGTTAGAGCACCTGAACATGTACCCTCAGAGTTATCGGCGGCTCCGCGGTGACCTGATTGTGATACGCCGCATTTTGCGAGGTGACATGGGTGAAGAGCTCAGAGCAGACTCACCCCTCCGAAATGAGCACAAGTTACGGGGTCATCTATTCACAATTATCAGACAACGATCGGGACGACTTCATGTCGTATTTCGACTGTCACGGCGGGCCGTCACTAGAGTGAATGCTCTACCAGCGCAGGTGGTTTTAGCACCCAATGATGTGGGCTTGAAGCAGCTCCTAGATGAACATATGATGGCGCACTGGAAGAAAGAGAACAGTTAACCCTATTCACTCCGGTGTTGAGACGCTCAGTGAAGAGGCTAACACAGCCAGCGATTCCTGCCTTCTATCAATGAACAATGAACAATCAACTGAATAGACGGTATTTTTTTGTGAAACGATTTTTCTAAGTTTTCACGCAATAGTTGGATTCATTTTGCTAACATATCGATGCTTATGGTTCCCAGTTCAGAAGCGAAAATAAATAAAACTTTTGTCCACGTCATTTTACTTTTTGTTTTGACCAACTGATGGTGAAAAATCATTGCCACTTGCGCTCGTGTCGAAATTGTGATTTTAATTCAAGGTCATGGCGTCGTGGGTTTTAGCAAAATAACCCTAAGGCTACGTCGACGTAGCCTTAAGGTTATTTTGCTCACACTTGACATAACTTTCGCTTCGTTGATGAACTTGAGTTTTCAGACATTTTTGTTTAAAAAGAAACCGACTGTCAGTGTTATGATGATGCGTGTTCTTATAAAAACGCGATGTCATTAATTACCAGTGTTAAGTTCGCACTTGATGTAAGGGCTCAACATTCGACTCACCTGTATGTACGTACGTGCTTATTTTCATGGACAGTGGGCGTAGGCTACAGCTACATGGTCATGGTATATGTGCGTATTGAAGTACATTCTAGTGTATGAGGTCATTTTTGCCGCCACGGGCACAAAATAAGAACGTATGGATTATAATAATGAGCCGGTTCATTTCCATTACTCGAAATGTGCATCACATTTCACTACATTTTAATATGGCCCAGTTTTTTAATGTATCTTTTCACAAACTACGCACTTCCTTTTTCACGCATCTTGCTTACATTTCGTCGGCTACATCCGTCAAAGACAACGGCCTTATCTCTGATCCTATCTTCTTTGATTTTGCCAAGGCTTTTGACCGTGTCCCATATACTGATGTTGGCTGCAGCTACATGGTCGGGGTATATCTGCTTAGTAAAGTACATTTTGGCGCATGAGCTCACTTATGCTGATACAGGCATGCGTATGGAGTACATTAAGTGACTGGCTTGTTTACATTGGTCAAAATGTGTATCGTATTTCATTACATTCTGATATGATCCCGTTTTTGAATGTATTTCTTCACAAACTACGCAGTTCTTCCACTGGTCTTGCTTACACTTAATTTTATGGAGTGTTGTAGGGGTCGTTAGAAAGAGGACAACGAGGGAAGCATTAATCCATTTATAGCTGTCCTGAGCCAATGCACATGGGTCCCAAGTAAAAATAATGAATGCTCCATGAATACCATGATAGACCATGTAATGTAGGACTACACCCCATATAGCCCCCCTTAAACACAAATTGAAAACCTGTGGTATTCAAGGAGAGGTTCTTCGCTTAATCGATAATAAAACTTTTCGAGCTAAAACCGAGTCGAAGCTTTCGTCTCCCTCTTTCATTTCTGTGGGGGTTCCCCAAGGGTCAGTGCTAGCTTCTCTGTTATTTCTGGTCTACACCAACGACCTTCCGGAAAATATTTCCGGCAACGCCTTCCTGTATGCCGATGATCCAAAAATCTAGAATTTCACTGATCCCAATGCATTACAGATTGATCATGAGGCGATTAAGCGTTGGTCGAACGATTGGAGTCTCCCACTGAATGATAATACGTGTAAACACATGTTACTCGGTTAAGATTCTGGCAGTGCCTTCCTGATTCATGATGCGTTCAGCACATAAGATATCATGAAAACCGATCAGAAGGAAGATCTGGACATCTGGTTGACGTCTAACTTATCTTTCGCGTATCACCTCGAGATGGCGATAAAAAAAGGGATTTGCCGCTCTTAGGATGTTAAGCGCACTTACCCCCGCATAGACAAAAAAGCGTTTCAAGCGCTTTACGGGGTTCATATAAGACCGCTCCCCGAGTATACTAATCAGGTCGCGTATGCCGGCCTGAAGAAAGACACTGGTTATTGGGCGTGTCCAGTGTGTGGCTACCAAACTAGTCACGGACCTAAAGAATGTCGCGTACGAGTCCCAACTTGAAATGCTTGATCTATATCCACTTGAATTTCAACGAGTCCACAGTGATTTAATTCTCACACACTTCTTTAGAGCAGGTCTCGTTGACCAGTTCTTCACTGTAACGAATGATGATGCCGTCGAGGACATAACAGGAACCTTTTCAAGCTTCGTCCCCGGACTTTCTTAGGCAGCAGTTCTTTTCTTACAGAGTTGTCAACCCTTTAAGCATTCTTCTGAAGTCGTTAGCAGCGCTTCTAGGGATCGCTTTAAAACATTACTTGGTTCTCATTTACCAAAAAACCCATTGTGCAAGTAACCTTACTCTGTTCTTGGTATTTACTGTGATCTCCAAGATCGGTGCTACACCCTATTTTTAATGATTGCCTTTCAGAACAACAGACGCCTACTTGACACTGAGCAGAAAACCGACTGGATCCTAGAACCCTAGGTCTCTGTCTTGAACCCGTGTATCAATAGCTGCATTACATAGTTGTGTTAATTATATATTTATATATCGACATGTTGCCTCATTCCTTAACGGTTTAACACATTCCCCACTGTGGCCTCAAGTTCCCATCAAATTACTTGTGGTCGTTCGATGAATGTTACTAAATTGCTCGTCGTTATAAACAGTATGATTTCGGATTGAGACTGTTCGATTGGCGTATGCCGCATATTTTGTCTCTCGCCCATTTTTTCGTCTTCAGTTTTGGCGTTTTTCAAAAGATGTTATAGACGGCTGCCAATTAGAAGTAGGCGAACAGCCAAAAACTCATCCGAATGGCGATTTATGGGTAAGTTCCCGCGCACACGCAATCTGAAAACTCTTTTCAGTTTATAAACAATTGCTGTATTAATTCAGCGTTTCTTACCCTGGGTATTGTGTGATCGAAGTGTTGCAGATGTATCGCATATACACGTGACTAGTGTATAAATCTGATGGACTGTGTGGGTGTTGCTGGTGGTGTGTGGAGATGTATGTGTGGCCATTTGAGTACGGTTTTTTTTGGTTTAACTTCGTTAACGAGGATGTACTTAAATTGTTCCTTGCTTTTTTACAGGTTGTTTCCCCCTTTTTTTAGTTACACACAAGTCTGAAATTTTGTGCTAGTGGGTCACGGGTGTCAAACAGACGAAGCCTGGATCCTCATAATTATTAGAGAAGTCTAATAGTCAGTTCTCACCAGCGAAAACTGAACGAAAGGGAAAACTAAGACTCAGCGCGTTGATCCTGTGTATTGATATCGACCCTGAAAAATGGAGTTTACGAAGAAAACTGGTCAAGTTAGCGAGGCATAGACTGTGGTTATAGCCCCGGGTCGGATAGTACATGTTAACGTCTTGGCTAAAACAAAAGTAGGTAGAATGTGCAATTGAATGCGACTATCGAAAATATTTCTTTATTGTCGCTACGTAATGAAAACTGATGTTTATTAGTACAAGAAACTAAAGTATCAGGCCACTATTAGCTCACATTTTCTGTGAACTGAACTCTCTTCTGCCAGTTAAGACATTCCACCTTCAATGTAATATGGAAACTTGGACTATTGTAGTGCATCAGACCTGTGTACCAATTTTAATTCGATCTTTTTATGGCGACCTCACTTTAAGAGAACCCCGAATGAAAAAGTGGTTTGTCTAGTGCTTAACCTCGACTGATATAGGTATTGCAATTCCATTATAGTTGTGACCGTTAAATTACGTTCCGGAGTTACCCACATTCGAGTGAAGAAGCGGCTGTAGTTACAATCGGTCGTTACATGTATAACTAGGCAGTTAAGCATCAGTGTGAACCACTGATGTATTGCTGTCTATGATGATGATGATGATGAGGGAAACTCAATTAGTATTTCGGTTTGCGTTTACATATTTTGCTGTATTTGTGCAGTATATTTTCCCTTTGAGCCGCACTTATTTTTCATTCAAGCATTAACTTTTTCGAGTTGATTGTGGAAGCTTATGAATTCAGCTTAAAAATCAGTCAACTTCTAAGCAACACTGATGTACTCCGAGGATTCTGCGTGGTAGAACCAAGGGTTAGGTATGCAAAACACATTCGAATGTATAAAATGATAATCCTGAATGCAGTTTGAGTATAAGATTTATATGACAAAATTTCCAGGTTGCATTTTTAAACGAAGCGGATGCCACATTCAGCGTTCACTCTTCCTGACTGGGTTCTTGTTCACCACAAGAGACTGCTAAGCTGTGCGATGTGGTAATCTAGCATTGGGATTTTGATGGACCTGAATGGCAGCGAGACTTCTCAAAGGTCTTGACGTCCCACACCATTGTAAGTGGCAGGGAATTATGTTTTATACAAATAGAAAATCACTTGCAACTGATTGCAGCTGTCGCACTCTCATGAACGTTTCAATTATGCCCTTTCCAAAATTGGCGTTGTACTCAAGTTTTGCTATTATAACTCGTCCATAACGCAGATTCTTGCCACGGCCGAAATTTGGGCCTCAGTCACTGTTTCATAGGGTAATCATGTTGACCACTGTGCCGATAACCTCCGGTTAGGCACTTCAGAATTGTTATATGTGAATACTCGGTGACATTCGTTTGTGGGTGGTACGAAGATTGTCCGATTGCTTCTAGAAGGGTTGCAGTACCCAGTTAGCTCCAACCGACGACCACACTACCCAGGCTTTACTTGTGGTTTTAATTACAATAGTCATTACAGGGCTACTGTATTGGCGTGGTCGCGTTTCTTGTACCCAATATAAAAACGGCGTTCTAGTTCACATAAGAAAGTGTTCAGGATATTGAAACCCTTACACCAAATTTTGCTTAGTTATTGAACCGCAATAAGGCTCCTGGACCAGACCTTCTCTCTCTTTCTCTTTTCAAGGATGGCGAAGAGAGATTGCTATCAGAACTGACAAAACGTATCCAGACGATCTGGGAGACTGAAGAGGTACCTCGTGATTGGTGCCTATTAACAGTAAAGCCTGTTTTCAAAAAGGGGCTTGAAGTGTATGTGACAACCACAGGGGCATCAGTTTAGTGTCTGCTGAGTCCAAGTTACTCACTGGCCTTATTTTACTTCGGCTCACTAAGCCCAGAGAAAGCCATATACGTGAAGAACAGGCAGAATTCCGATTCGGTCGAGGGTGTGTTGATCATATTTTTACCTTGCGACGGATGTTGGAACATCGGCACTCTTACAGATAGCCGACGGTCTTTGTCTTTTTGGACCTAAAGGCTGCTTTCGATTCAGTTGCTCGTAACGTTCTCTGGAGTTACCTCCTCCGCAAGAGAGTACCAGAAAAATACGTGAATCTACTGAGATCACTGTATGCTCACTCTGCAAGCAGGGTGAGAGTTTATAGACAACTGTCTCGGGTGTTCATCACTTCTAGTGGTGTTCGTCAGGGATGTCCGATTTCCCCCTTCCTGTTCAATTTTGTCGTGGACAACATTCTGGAGGGTGCGCTTAAGCAGTCCAGTGAACTTGGTGTTGAGCTTCTTCCTGGCGCTAGATTGACCGATCTGGAGTATGCGGGCGACATTGTCTTACTTAGCCCCTCTGCCGAAAACATGCAGACCATGCTGGACAGGTTGAGCGACCGAGCTGGTTTGTATGGAATGCGCTTTGCACCTTCAAAGTGCAAAGTGTTGTTTCAAGATTGGGGCATTCCCACTCCTACTTTCTTCAATGCAGATAATTGCAGTTTCACATACTTGGGTAGCACTATCTCATCAGCCTGTAATATTGC
>JTDE01004219.1:17266-31973 GCA_014338405.1 Paragonimus skrjabini miyazakii
CGGTTTTCTGTTCGAATGTTGGCATATTGACCCACGCTGATTCATTGTTCGCACTAGCCACTTGGGGATGTGCCCTTCCTTTGTCGTAAATTTCGGTCCGTTCTGCCAATGTATGAGTCACCGCAACTGCAAGTGAACTGGTAGATAACATGAGAGGCAGAGTTTTCCGAGAAAGAACGATCGGGGCAGTGGAGACTGACTACTCCCACGTTGATATTCGTTCATTTCACTGTTTTATCGCCATGCGCTTAACCTATATAACTGAATGTTTTTGATGTATTCGACTGATGAGAATAAACGAAATGCTTGCATCCCGCAATGTATGTCTTCTTGCCGTCTTAATGAACTAAATAAAGGGAACTCAATGTTTCAAATTTCCCTTATATTTGTAAATCGGAAACTTGTGAGTAATTGTCCCGAGGCACTCGTGATCGCAGAATTGAACGAAAGTCGGTAACGCTGCATCAAAGTACAGTTAGGTTAATTACCGAACACAAATTAATTGTTCATCATTCATGATTTTTAAACAAGCCCCTTCGGA
The DNA here is from genome assembly GCA_014338405.1 of Paragonimus skrjabini miyazakii. Taxonomy (NCBI): domain Eukaryota; kingdom Metazoa; phylum Platyhelminthes; class Trematoda; order Plagiorchiida; family Troglotrematidae; genus Paragonimus; species Paragonimus skrjabini miyazakii. Next base: position 17,808 of record JTDE01004219.1, read on the forward strand.
TTTGTGAAGAAAGTGCATAGCTGAATCTGACCTTCTAACAGAAGGTGCACGCTCCTACATATTGGTTAGGTTTCTGTCGGCTACCTAAACAATAGTCGTAGCATCCAGGTGATCTGGGTTTAACCATTCAACCAGCCGTCAATGGATTGGATTGGATTGAGTTTGACAAAATAACCCCCAGATTCACCATCCACGCTAGAGATCGACAATAGTAACAGCAAGAGACGCAGCCAAAAATGCCAAAATTCAGAACAATTCTCCCCGCGTTGTGCATATGCAATCCTTACCACTAATTGTAAGTGACTATCGCTTGTATGTGTTGTTTGCAAGATTAACATTATTACTGCACTTTTGAGCTTAAAGAAAGTATTGGACATGACTTACAGGTTAGTCCTCGGAAGAATTGTGGGCAAGAACGTATCCACATACTGAACTCAGATGTGTCGGTTCCAACTAGCAATATGATAAAACACCAATGTGAAAAAATTATGTCCTAAAGTCAATGCGCTTCCAACAGCCGGCTTCACATACCAGGCCACGTTGAAGTGGTGAACATATACACACACTAGCAATCTCCACGCCCTAAGGTGAATCAAAACAGCGCACTTTTGAACAGCACTCGAAGTGAACAATGAGAGCACGTGACACGTTGTCAGTAATCGCGTTCAGCTAAGATCAATGTTACAATATACCAGCGGTGTTAACAATTCACGGATTAGCGACTGCAGTGGCACAAAAGTAGACTGTAGAAACAATATAAAGAAATAAACAGATGGGCTACGAAAGCTGGAAGAGGTTTAATAAAATAATGGAATTAATTAGATCGCGCGTATGGACAATGCTTTAACATCTGTAGCATGCTCTCGTGATGATCAGACAACGCGAGTGGCTATAACGTGTACGTGAATGTGTTTGCATGAGGCAGAGTTTACTTCAGGCGATCTATCATATCGGGAGACCAAAATGTAATACTTTGGAATTTGGATGGATTCGATTCACCAACATCAAAAACACCAGACCCAAACTTGATTGATGCCATACTAATTGAGCTGAGAAATCCCATTAGGTGCTCGGAAATTTTACATTCCGATTCTATTATCCACTTGTTCCCTGAACAGTGGTATGGTTAGTTCGTCAGCGTGAGGAGTATTTCATAAATAACTCAAGTTTTGCCAAATAAGTAAATGCGAGCACGCTGGAGACTACTAACGGAAGCGTATTCAATAGAAATCGGTCCCGCAAACAAATGAGCTGTCCCCGATAGGACGAACAACAAACAATAGATTATCTAAATGGAATTTTCTGCACTGAAATACAGTTCACAACATGGATACTACTAAATAATCGACTTAAATCCCACGTCACGGCAAGAATGAACTTGATACAGCGTGACGGCATGCACAGCTGGCTGATCGGACTGGGTCGTCACACTGGCAGAGCCACTCAGGCAACAGGTCTGACAAACTACATTCTCCTGGCTCATCGAGTTGGGATCTAGCTAATACTTTTTTTCCAGAAAACGTTGTACTGGTTCTCGCAAACCGCCACCCAATGCTTAGCTTTTGAGTCAAAGGTTTTACCTAAGAGTCCCTATCGTACTCTTGTCTCGGTTTGGGCGTCCCAACAGTCCCTCAGCCCATATGCAACTATGAATTAGGGATTTAGGTTATTTCACATTAAACGTCACCCACACTTGATCACAGCCTTCGCACTCAAATAAGCCTTTTAGCTAGCCCACCTGAAAAGGAAGATGCTTCCTTTCGAAGTGGGCTAGCAGAAAGGCTCATCTGAGTGCGAAGGTTGTGATCAAATGTGGGCGGTGTTCAATTTGAATTACTCGGAATACCACTAACTCCATATCGTATCAGTCGTCTTGCAATGTGGATCGGGTCGCCCTATGAACTGCATATAGCGAGATGGATAGGCGAGAACATGTTACTGATAACCCTTCCCCACTGTTCGATCCAATAGGACAATCAGGCTCCTGCTAAACCCATTTTTAATAATCACTCCACAGATCCCACAACGGATAGAGGAATTAGCTCGACTTCAGTCACAACTAGGGTTTTGACTTTTTCGATTCACTGCAGCACGCAAGGCAGACATTACGGAAGAGCAGGTAAGATGTCGTCCTAGACGTTACCAATCGTCGGATTATGCAGTAGCGTCAAGCGCATCAACGGCTAAAAAGTGCCGTTTTTCTTGACTATAAGGGTTCGCTCGATTTAGTAGTTGACAATGCGATCAGGACATTAACAAGCGTTAACCAAGCAATGGGATCGAGATAAAACAGCATTCACCGTAGAGAAAAACAGTATCCGCTCAAACATACGCTGTTCGAGCTATCGGGTGACCAGTTCGCACTCAGATGACTGATGCACAAAGTTCCGGACGAAGTACCTAATACTGTTGTTTATGTAGACGATATCGTCATCTACAGCACCAACCCGGCAGAACATTCGATGCATGATTCAGTCTTGTTGCCAAAGACTGAACAAGCCGACCTACGGACCAGTAGTCCCCGAGAGAAAACTGGCGAAACAAACATTGGTAGTAATCGGTCACAAGGCCGTGTCAGCCTTGTAAAAATTTACTGGACTAACGTTTACCTATGGAGATTGAAAACAAATCATTGGAGTAGGTTATGTCAATGAAGGACCCCGAGGAAAGCTCGCTCGTTCAGTTCTGTGTATGTGGGAGCACGAATTTACGGTTTTACAACTGTCTGGGCAAGAAGATTACGTTTATGACTTATTCTCTCTAGCGTAACACACGCACGAACCCCACAAGAATGTCGTAAGAGTTAGCAGTATTGAGCTGGAGCACGATCCTAGAAGAATGCAAGCAGCACAAAAGACAGATGCGATCCAAGAAATGGCTGACCATCCGTTGGCAGGAAGACAATCCCTGGAAAGTGAGACATTAAAAAAAATAAAGGATTTGGAATGCACCGATCACAATTATGGCTGAACAGCACCAAACTTTTAATCCGCCAAGCTGCAAGTGTGTAAGTCAAACTGACAGAACTGAGAGCGACAACTGGGAAGGTGTTTCACCAACCGCTTCACGCGGGGTGTCATCGAACCCGCGGAATACTGAGGCGAAAGGCATATTCGCTTGAAATGAAAGATGATGCCAACAATTATACATTAATGTGCAAGCAATATCAGCTGCTGAGGGGCACTTACCAAGCGAATCCTAACCAGCTAATCTCAGTCAGTGGAATTGAGGAATTGTAGGCAGTGAACGTAACAACTCTCGAGAAACCGAAGATCGCCGTAATGAGGAAACGTTTCACAAAAAGGATCGATGTGATCACCATACCTGATGAACAGCCAAGCACTGCACGTAGATCTGCAGTTGAGTACATCTCTGAAGGTCATAGAACATAATGCAGAATACTGACCCACCAAAGCACTTGCTTTGAAAGTGGTAGGTTCCTGAATTGATTAGGACCCTCAAAAATCATGTAAGTTCGCGCGACACCATACCACCCCGAATCGCACGGAAAGAAACAATCGCACAATCAAAGAGCGCCTGACGAAACATGGAGAAGTTAGAAAGAGACGCTACGACTGATGTTGTTGGTCGACCATTCATTGCCACAAGACACGACAAGTAAATCGCCGCTTGGGCTGAAGTATGGACGATTGCCACGCCTGCCAGTGAATAAAGAAATTAGTTTGAAATACACCAACGGATAAATACAAGTGTGTTAGCAGAAGTTCAGAGTTTGGCTAACCAGAGCGAAGAGGCCGCCAGAGAACAATCAGGTGCGAAGTTAGCTGGCCGATGGACTGTGTCCGATCCTGGTTCGAATGTCAAGTACAAGGACCGGCGGGATCTGGGTGCAACGAAAACAAGGTCTACTAATTTACTAGGAAAATGGAGTAGACCCTATGTAGAAGTGATATGTCGCGGTCCAGTGTACTTGAATGAAAATGGGAAGCATCAGTATAGAGTTCACAGAAGTGAGCTTGCAAATCGAGATACCCCGATCTGAAGAGAATGAATGCCCAGCGTGCCGACATTACTAATGCCGGTACGCAAATCATCGAGAGAAATAAGACTGCTTGAACGGATTCTGCAACTGGGGCAGACGTTATGGAGAAGAGTGGGATAATGAAGAACGGCCACATTACACTGCTCGTAAGTAGTCGGGTGGAGGCACATATTGAGGTATTAATGTAACCGGAGAAAGTACAAAAAGAAACATACGAGTACAATCCGGCAAGAAACGGTATATTCCATATATGAACTGATTAATTACAGCTGAGACGTCTCGGAGTTATCGTTATGTGTAAACGTGTGTTCGCTGTGTTGTTGAAATATACACTGCCTGTGTCAATCCTCCGGATAAATGACCCTTGTGCCTCACGTCCTCCTTGGCCCACAACACTTGGGATACCAGTTGGCTGTCTGACACAAGAGGCAAATTTGCTGATGACACAGCCGACTGGTGCAAGGCGCGAAGTAGACAATAAAGACCTGGTGCATAAAAAAGAGGTTATAGGGTTAGCCACTGTACGCCAGGTTCGCCTCACAAAATGAGGCCCCTGCGACACTGAGTCGGTGGCTAGAGACATTATGTCAGATGTTGGCTAGTCGGACTCAGTGGTGTGAATGTTGCTGTTGTTTGACTGAGTTGTCTGTTGAGGTACGTGAAATCAGTGAGGCTGGCCAGTGAAAGCCACAAGGAAACTGTCTTCCTCATAACGTTTTACCTTTCCTTACGACTCAGTCGTTAGCCTGCAAGATATAGGAACCTTGATGTTGAATGTCTGAGTACAGGTAGAGTCGTTGCTTATAACTGAGTATCAATTCTTCCCTTTCTTTATTTTATTGGTCAGCACTTGCACTTTTCTTCACGGTCGTATGACATATAAGTAACACGGTGAATCACTGAGATCTTAAACTTGATCGTCGGGGTAGCGATGCCATCTTCATTACAGGTTGGTTACGTATGGATTCGTTAGGTGGTAGGTTTAATGTGCCATGCAGTCACTAGGTTCGCGGTGATTGAGTGGATCGTCGGCTTCCGAAGTTCGCTTGGTTGTCGAAATGGCATTGAAGAGGTAAAGACGTATACACCGTACGCACGGTTCTTAAGAAAGTAGGTCTCATAAACATCGCAGAAGCCACAGTTCAACGTACAAACAGTCAGGAACTTGAGAGATCTTCCGGAATCAAAAAGAAGCACATGTCGTTTGGTGACAAGCAGTCGACATACATTTTGAATTCGGTATATGTACATAGCGCGTTAAGAAATGTCCCTTAGCAATAACGAGTGCTAAACGACTGGAAAAAATCCATTCAGCACTTGACATGCAAATTGCGAGTGTAATTTAGATTAAAAGCCGTCCACAGCAGTAACTGTTTAGATGGGAATGTTTATCAGTTGGATGGAATATACCCAAAAGCCAGATCAACACGATGCAAAGTGAATATCAATGAAAAAACGGTACGCAAAGGTAACAGTCGCGTGAAATATGCCGAACTACAAGACGTCAAAGGTTAGGATTATTTGGTTTCCATTGATGGGATTTATTCCGTAGGTGAATGAACGAGCTCATTAGGTCATTCTAGCAGATAGACACGTGTCTAAACGGAGTTAAGCAACCGAACGTGTGTATCAGCCTTAAATTAAACACTACTCAAGATTCAAAGAATCTTTCAATCAACCGTGGCGGTCTGTGTGTTTGCAGTTAATTGGACTCGTCCGTTTGTGGGTATAATAAGAAACGATCGATCGATGGCGAATGACTCACTTTATGAACACATCAGGATGTAACTGCTTCGCAGACAAACGGGAGTCAACTCTCTATCGCAGACAATGACTGAATTGTGTACCGTGCTGACTTGATGACAGCGTATGTTCACAAAAGTCTAGAGCGAAGATTTCGAGTTGACAAATGTATCTATCTAAATAACGGCCGTTGGGTTCCATGCAAAACTTAACAATGGTCTCTTTTGCAAGTGTACACTAAACCACAATCACAACAGTTAAAATGTTCTATTGGTTTCCGGTGAAAATTACACTACTTTTGGGTAGTTCACCATTTTGAGATCTCACAACCTTCGAAAGTGTAGTGAAGTTCTTAAACAATTAATCAGTAGACCCAAGATCATTGTTGAGCACCTTGGGATAAAGATAAGTAGGGAGGTTTATAGTGCTCAGCCTGCATGGATCCCGAAAATATGTTATACGGAACTACACTGTCATCACCAAAACTTGATGCACCCTTACGGACGTGCACTGAATGAGTAACAACCCAGAATGAATAAAGCCCCTTGATGCCGCCATAGGCATTACGGTAAACAACGGTCAGGTGATACCCGGTGAATGCCAGCCAACGATTCTTGCTCGCGTACACAATTGGTCTTCATTCAATCATCTAGCTCAGCACAATTCTGTAGAACCCGGTATGTTGGTCTACAAACACCGAAAAGGTTAGGGATCGGCTGGAATGTGGGAGATGAATTGACAAGTCACAGTTCTACTTCAGAAAATTGAATAGACGACACGAACTTTAGTACTTCTGAACCATAAACGGAACGGATATGGGAAAACATATTGTGCGTTGTGCTAATGTTCATTACTAAGTAATTCCTTGGTTAAGCCACAACGAGTTAAAAACCAAAAGACTTATCGGTTTCGCAACGTTTCGACCCTCTCGGAGAGCCTTTATCAAGCGATTTAAATCAGCCTATACGCACGCAGATTAATAACGCATACAGATCTACACACACACACACACAAGCACACATTAACTCCCTATGCTTATTCGCACCTGGGGTTCTTCATGTGGTGACCTCTGGTGAGCCGTGAACCTTTTACATCCTACTGGTAGCCTGTCTACACACCGCAGGTGAAACACACAAACATGTGCCAGTTGTTGACTGCCTAATCTGAAGCTTGTACATTGTAAATTTTCTGATTTAAATCGCTTGATAAAGGCTCTCCGAGAGGGTCGAAACGTTGCGAGACGACACGAACTTTAGTAAACAACGAGGTAACAGTGATTCGATCGAAGCACTAGCTACTGTCTGGTAAACTGAAAGGAATGAGTTAGTTTTTCTTGACCGCTGTCAGTTGTTGAATCTAAAACGAATTATTACAAGATGCAATCCTAATATGGAAATGTTGACATTCTCAAAATCGAGTGAATGATTAAAGGTAAAATATGGGACCGAAATAATGATTGGATGACGACCGATGTTCATGGAAGATCGAGTAAACGACGTTTACCGAAACGTCTGTAGCAGCGTAAAATGGTTTTGTTTAGTCTGGGCGAGTGGCCAAAAACGTGCGGCAAGTCAGACCGGGAATAGTACAACATATAAGACGTGCATTTCGGATCCGTGAAGGTAATGTACGCTGAAACCCAATTTGTCCATGTTTTGTCTGAGTATACCTATGACAGAACACCAACTGAATGAAGCGGAATATCTGGACTAAGGTCGGCAGTCAGTTGGAAGATAACCATGAAAAGAAAGAAATTTATCTCTAAAACCGGATAAATTAATGGGCATTCAATGGGCTACCAAAAGAAGATGACGGTAACTGTCTCGGATATCAACCAATTCGAGCAGTGCTCGCCAAGAATATCAGATTTCTGTTTCCAGATCAACTTGAACATAGACAATATCCTAATAGGCGCGGTTGTTAGTTCAATGCTCGTTGTATGCAGTTTATTTACAGGTGGCAGTTTGACTGACGGGATTACACAGATAACATTATTTTCCTCAGGACCTCTGGCCAAATCGCACCAGCTACGAGGAATAAAGTGATCAGTATTCGGTCAGCTTCACTTTTTCAAAATGCGAAGTACTTTCTTCAGATTGGTGGGTTCAACTCCTGCCTTATTTGCCGTTAGTGGTGTCCACTAGAGTGATACCACCTCGTCAAGTTGTCATATACCACCGAGTACACAGCGTAGGCACGCGTTGAATCGGCCATTTTTAAACAATGTTGCCGTTGGGAAGATGACCAGATGGCGTTGAAAGAAAATGTGAATGAGGCCTACGTACGAACAGTTCTATCACTAACACCACAATCAGCTTTGAGCCGTACAACAGCTCGAGTTGCCGTCAGTCATGACAATATCCCATCAAACAGAGTAAACAATAAGTACAAACGTACAGAGAAGAAATGAGAAAACATAACAAGCAACAAGGCTTTGAGAACAGAAAAGCCAAGAGTCTTGTGGCTACATGCTCGTCACTGACCGTAACATAATGCACTGTCAGACGGATTTCCAACATGTGATACGAATGGTCGCGAACAATCCAGCTAAGCAGGCGACACCTATCTACGTTGCTCAGCTGGGCGGTTGAAACCTTCATAGACCGTGGCCACACCATCGCCTGACCGCCTTGTGGTTACTTTCAAACACCAGCAGCCACAGTAAACAATGCGTGGTGCAACCGAAGCCCCGTCGGCATACGAATTGCGTGTCCCAAACAACGAGGACTGTGCATTTTATCTATCTTGGCTACCGGCTGCGAACTTGCACATTTCCCATATACGTGTCGGAGAACTGTCCGGCTGTTCACAAAAGACGCCCCAGTGGGTAGAGAATAATTGGAGGAGACAGTGTTGGCCGAACACCGATAAGCAATCTGCACCTTCCGCACGAATTGATAATGTCTCCGAAACGTAGTGCAAAGCTGAGTGCACACGCATTGTAAACCCTACCGCCAATCGACAAATAGATGTTTGCGACGCCACAAATGACGAAGGTCAACGAACACAATGTGCTTTTACTACTCTCGTGAACACCTCGTCGACACTATTACAAGGTGATGAAATGACACTACCAAGATGAGTGAAGTGATCAACTGTCTCCAGCAGCCTGCCTATAACAAAGACTGGATAGGAATGAACCCAATCTTATGACAACACTACCACTTTGAAGGTGTAAACCATATAGACCAGCCATATAACTTATTCCTCTCAGCATGGTCTACATGTTCTTTACAGGATGGCTAAGTAAAACAATGTCAGCCGCGCCAGCTTATTACGTGATAGAAGCTCCACTCCGATATCCTTGGACCTTGTGAGTGCTCCCTCTAGTACATTTTTTATCATATAGTTAAAAAGTAAAAAAGAGATCGAATGAACCTGTATAAAGCAACTTAAAGTGAACAACACCCGAGATAGCTGCACTCTACACTCAAAGTGCGAATAGGACTTTAATAGATTGGGATAATTCATTAGCACTCATGTATGATACAGGAGGCCTCAAAGAACATGTCGCGCAGCCGAGTCAAAAGTAGTCCTTAGGCTCGAAAATATCACGATCGTCGACTGAGAAAGAAAGCACAGATGTCCAAGTGTCCGTCGCAAGGTGAAGATATAATCAGCGCATACACGACCGCCCAAGAAACCTGTCAGTTTTCTTTTTATCGGGTTCTCTCAGTTTTAGAGACTTCCACATTATGAGATCGACGAAGATAATACTTCAGCGACCGTCACATGATGTCTCGGCATTCATTGTGAAAACGGGAATGTGTTGGTAAGTGTTGACCGGAACGTAACTCTTCAGTCGCTCTAAAGAAAGGAGCGTGGCCAGTTTAGAAAATAAACTCAACAATCTGAGTTACTTGGCATTAAGAAGCTTGCCTGAACCGAGAGAGTAACGAATAGGGCAATGATGCATGATTTTGAACAAGGTTGCAAGGAGATGTATTCAAATCTATCAGGCTTCTGAAGGATACCGAAGGTGTTTGGATCGTATGCATAATAGGCCGACGATCACGATAAATCATTGCCCTTTCGTTTGAAAGTACCTTTCCTAATCCACCTCGCCCTTATTCAGAAGACAGCAGTAAAGTAACTAAGAGGACAGATCTGCCGAAAATCCATAGGATCGTGCTTCACTACTTAAGTCCGTTTTGAATGGTTAGCCGGGCATCTTTGACGCTTGTCTAGTACCCGGGTAAGCGGGTGGGCAAGATCAGCGCCACCTGGTGCGTGTCCAATCTGCGGATTGCAGAACGACCTTCCACGTGAGAGCTAACTGCGAAATAAGCGGGGTTCTCTCGGCGAATGAGCAGTCGCAGGCAATGAGCGGTAGTACTACCAAGGTATAATAGTTTCACAACGAGACTAGACCTTGACGCGGTGTGACGGCTTGCGTATCTCGATGACCTATTGGGCTAAACTGGATGGTGTGGCCACCACACCAGGCAGGCCAATAAGCAGACGTCTGAAAAACCAGTCTCCTAGTCATCCAGGTTGGAGGTTGGAAGAACGTTGGCATCTATTTCCGGAAAAAGTACCACTTCTGGCGCATTGTCAGCCAACTGCTGCCTTGCGGTATTAGCTTTTGAGCCAAAGGTTTTGGTTGAAAACCCTAATCGTTCTCCTATCTAGGTCTGGGCGCCCTGGCAGTATCTCAGCCCACACACAACCATGAATAGTTACAACATAAGTAATTCCATACTGCATCGGCCGTCACGAAGTATAAACCAGGTCGCCGTATCTGCTGCATACAGCAGAGTGGATACGCGGAAACATGCTACTGCTGACCCCTTCCCCACTACCCTATCCAACTTAGTTCTCAGGCCCCTCCCAAACTCCACTTCTGATAATTGCTCTACAGGTCCCTCGACAGATGTAGCTAACCGTGGTAGCACTGAGGTGGTAAGTTCCGTCTCTTGTCATTCAGCTTCAGGCCTCCCTCGTCCCCTGCTTAGAACTACAATGCGAATTAATGTAGGTGCCTTCAACGTTCGCACGATAAAACAAATAGATCAACAGACCGCTTTAGCACGAACGTTAGACTCGTTTCATTTCGATGTCTGCTGTATCTCAGAGACTAGAATACAGGACAGAAGTCAACGTATGGAACTAACAGCACCTGCAGTGTCTACCCGATACTGGCTACACGCATCGGGTGACTCCACAGCCGCTGTTACAGGTCAGGCTGGAGTGTGTATAATCTTTAGCACGACGGCCGTAGCCTCACTGATAGATTGGATTCCTGTTAACAGTAGACTTTGTGCCGTCCGCCTGGCGGGTTCAAATAAGAAAAGCTGTAGATGCAAGACTTTCAGAAATTTATTCACTGTCTGCTTACGCGCCTACTGACTGCATTGACGTCGGCGTCAAAAATGCATCTTACTCAGATCTGATCGCTCTCCTTCGGTCGACACGTGAATGACAAGAGAGGGAACTTACCGACTCAGAGTAACCACGGTTAGCTGCATCTGTCGAGGGACCTGTAGAGCAATAATCAGAAATGGAGATCGGGAGGGGCCTGAAAACTAAGTTGGATAGGATAGTGGCGGGGGGGTCAGCAGTAGCATGTTTCCGCGTATCCACTCTGCTGTATGCAGCAGATACGGCGACCTGGTTTATACTTCGTGACGGCCGATGCAGTATGGAATTACTTATGTTGTGACTGTTCATGGTTGTGTGTGGGCTGAGATACTGCCAGCGCGCCCAGACCTAGATAGGAGAACGATTAGGGTTTTCAACCAAAACCTTTGGCTCAAAAGCTAATACCGCAAGGCAGCAGGTGGATGGCAGTGTATCAGAGAAGTCTCTGAAGTTGTTAGAAGCCAGACGGAAGGTTCCTCTCGGTAGATCACACAACAAGTCTAGAAGAGATAACCGTAGGAAGTTGAAACGTAGTTTAAAGGCTGATCGTGAGGCTTGGTTATTGGAAAAGATTAAGGAAATGGAGATCGCCTTTACTTCAGGGAACACCGGCAAACTATTTACGCTAACCCGTGCTACCGGTCCCAGGCGACCGTCTGTCACTGAAGCTATCAGCGAGACAGATAGTACACTGATCCATAATAAGTCCAGAAGGTTACAACGTTGGACAGAACACTTTGATGGTCAATTTAGCTGGCCTCCTGCTTCTACCGTGCTGCCTCCACAAACTTATGATGGATTACCCTGGTCGGCAGATTTAAAACCACCCACAGAGACTGAGGTTCGCGATTGCATCTCGGATCTCAATCGTAATAAGGCTGCCGGTCCAGATGATCTCGTGTCAGCACTTTATAAAGAAGGTGGAGAGGTGTTAATTAGAGCCCTGAATAAGTTGTTTCAACTTGTGTGGATGACGGAGACCATTCCTCAGTGCTGGGGTCAATCGGTAATAGTTCCTATATTCAAGAAAGGAGTCCGGGGCTTTTGCAAAAACATAGGGGGATTAGTTTGACCCCAGTCATTTCCAGGGTTCTTGTATCCATTATACTTCGTCGACTCACTGCTGCTCGGGAGGTAAATATTACAGAACAGCCAGGGTTTCACCTCGGACGGGGTCGTACAGATCATATTTTTACCCTTCGTCAAATTCCGGAGGAGCGTCATGTATACCGCCGGCCAACAACTGCTATATTTCTGAACCATAAAGGTGCGTTCGATTCGGTGGATCGATCTACACTTTTAGAGTCGCTTAAACGCAGGGATGTACCGACCAAGTCTGTGAACAAACTGTCGGCGCTCTACTCCCATACTTCAGCTCAAGTTAAGGTTTACGGTTAACAGTCTGACAATTTCAGCACCAGGAGCGGCGTTCGTCAAGGCTGTCCCCTTTCATAATTTTTGTTCAATTTCGTCATGAACGAAATATTGTAGGACTGTCTGCGGCACTCAATTGATGCTGGTGTGGACCTCCTACCTGGTGGAAGACTCACTGATCTTGATTATGCTAACGACAAGGTGTTGCTGTTTGACAACTTCCAAGCGGCGCAAGCAACGTTAAACTCCATTTCGCGTTCTGCTAAGTACTTCGGGATGCGCTTTGTAGTTTCAAAATGCAAAGTGCTCCTGCAGGATTGCCGTGATTATGTAGGTTTAATGTTAGATAATGAAGTCATGGAAGGTGTTGACCGGTTTGTCTGTCTGAGAAGCTGCATCAGTGGCGGCGGCGGAGGTGTAGGGAATGAAATACAGGCGCGTATTTCTAAGGCTAGGGCGGTGTTTACTAATCTGAGGCACTTGTGGCGAAAGAGAGGTATCTCTCTGAAACTTAAGGGACGCGCATATTAGACAGCAATGAAGGCTGTGTTACTTTACGGCAGCGAAACATGGCCGATCAGAATAGAGGACGTGAACCGTCTTCAGGTATTTGACCACCCATGGCTCGTTCAATCGCTCGTATCGGGTAGCACCAACGAGTAAGCAACGAAGAGGTTAGGAAGCGGATGTTTGACAATGATTGTCAATCGAAGTCTTTTGTTCAGTCACTACATTTGCACAGAGTTAGATGGTTAAGTCATGTACGAAGGTTACCAGCTAGTCGTCGGCTACACCGAGCACTGTTTGCCGACGCTGCAGCCGACTGGCGTAAGGTGCGAGGTGGACAGGTGATGACCTGACGTAGACAAATGAAATCGTTCACGAAGAGGTTGGTCACTGTAGACCGGGTTCGTCTCCCGGGCTGGGGCGCTCGCGACTCAGAGTCGGTGGCTGGAGACATTAGATGAGATGGTGGCTAATTGAGGTCAGTGGCGTGAATGTTGTTGTTGTTTGGCCGAGTTGTCTGTGAAGTGAGTGCACTTAATAACGCGCGGCAGTGAAAGTCGTAAGGATGACGCCTTATCTCTAATTACAGTTCGGTTGTTTGTTTGCAAGGTGTAGACGCCTTGGTGTTGTATGTTTGAATGTAAACATGTCTATTTTTAGTGATTAGGTCCCCTCCCTTTTCCCTCTTTTTCTTCTCTCTTCCTAAAAAGGACTTGTTTCTTCTTCTTCGTGGTTGTGTGGCAGTTAAGCATCAGTGTGAACTACTGATATATTGCTGTCTATGATGATGATGATGAGTGGTTTCACGGTTGACAGCCACATAAGTTTTTGATAGCACTACGACATAGCGTAGGTTACCTCGCCAAAAAAGTTCCCATAAGCCCCAACGAGATCGCAGAGGTTCCCGGATAGTATACTGCCCGTATAGAAAGTTCGCAATATCCCAGTAAGTTAGCTCTGCATTTTGGTGGAGGTCCAATTCACCGTCAAACACAAACTGACGCGCCTAAACTAGTGCAGTGGAGTTGAGCGATCGTAACATACTACTCATACAACTGCTATTCAGTAGTAGGATCGGAGCATATATTTTGACATGCTACAAGCCGCAGGAAAAGTGCAAGAAGGAAAATCAGAGTACAGTATCACCTATAGGAGTCCCTGCTACTTAATGAAACTGA
>JTDE01004221.1:32157-58465 GCA_014338405.1 Paragonimus skrjabini miyazakii
GTGTTTAGATCCACTACAAAGGTGATTCCTAATTATTGGTCAGTTAAAACAAACAGATGTGAGGCCATGACGCAGATTTCGATGATTTCAATTTCTGCATCAGCTACCAAGCCATTAAAACGATTTATTCCAGGAAAATAATTTTCCCGAACACGATAGCTCGGGAACTCACGTTCTACGACTAGCATTCATGCGTTCGCTGTAACCTCTAGTCATTTTTCATATATTGCACTTTCATGCTAGTTCAGTCAGGATACACAGGGTTTCTCATAGTTCCTTTAAGTTCTCACTTCAGTGCATAGTGCAGACATAACAGGTAGTACCATTTCGTATGTGCTCGTCAGTTGTTACTTATAACAGTGGTGAACACCAAAGCTATTTAAGCGAATTAAGTTCATACATCCAGTCAGTGTATGCAATATACCTTTTTCCATACTGGTTTCTCTTTTAGGCATAGGAATATATCCTTCGTGCAAAAGCCTTTCGTTTTAGTGCAGTAGAATTTCTCTATTGTATCTTCAGACTGTGGAAGTGGTTTGTGATTGGTCTACTGGACTCATATTTTGCGGCCTTTTTGATTGCGACTTCACGCATTGGCTGCTGCGATAGGGTGATGTCCGAGGGAACACTTGGGTTGTGAAGGCCGTCATGTGGTCCAATCGGGGTATGAAGTCCAGCCCAGAGAGGGCAGAGAGCACAAACCAACTAATGTCGTCAATCATCCTGCGACCTACAACACGGTGCAGTCAAGTGGCTTCGTAACGGGTTTTAGTGCGGAAATAAGCCGTTGGTGACAGTTGCAAGCACAGCCTCATCAGTCCCGATACGCGCAGACGCATTATTGAAGCTTTCAAATAGGCGATGTTTGGTGCATGGTTGCTCGCCTAAATGGAGTCAATTGCAAGACCGCGTATTAGTGGCTCCATTTTGATCGCATCAGTTGCGAGGCGAAACCCCGGAGAGGAGATATAAGTGAATTTATGAATGAATCGGAAGTCAACATGATACTGGAATGGATCTCCACAAACTCGGCAGTGACTCGCATTTTTTAAAAATGTGTACAAAATCAGAGTTGGCGAAAGAAGTGTCAACAACCACTATCAGTCGATGTTTGAATGGGCGGTTCATCACTGTAAGGAAGCTGTGCCAAATTCCCGTCAGCATGAACTTCAATGAGAACCGGGCGGTACGACAGCATTTTGTTTATCGATTGCTAGAATACTATGCGAGCTCCGAAACTCTCTGCTGAATCGATGAGACGAACTTCAACTTGTTTTGCACAAGGTCGATGGGACGTTCTTAGAAGGGAACGAAGGCATGCATTTCTGTCACCGACGGTAGAGGCCGAAACCTGCGGTTGATCGGAGGAATGACAGAAAGTTCTATCACGACCTACACGGTGCGAAGAGTTGTCTACAACAGTACTGACTGTAGACAATGTTTCCGTGCTCTGATGGATAAACTGAAGATCGGTGCATCTATGTCAGTTATAATGGTGACTTGCGATTATGCCTCTTGCCATACTTATTTGGAATGCATCTTTTCGGAAGGTGCTTACCAAGGAAGGCAGCTATTGCAATTAGCACCGTATTTGACTATGCTGAACCCCACTGAGGAAGTCTGGAGCACAGCGAAGGCGAAGGTGAAGCAGCAGTTGCGGGTCCATTAGGATGCATTGATAGGCGGCTATCCTGATAAAGTTGCGGGCTAGCAGGAATGACGCATGCGCGTTCTGGAACAAGTAGTCCATTCTTCTGTGAAGGACGTCACGGGAGAACAGTGTGACCATTTTGTCCGCCACAGTAAACGACTCTGTGTGGAAGCGATGGACGACGAAGATATGGGAATACGGCCGTAAATGTCAAGTCTATCTGTGAATGACGAAAGCCTTATTCACGGCTAACACGATATGATTGACTTTCTTATTCATGCATACATAAGGTATTGTTGGGTGGGAAATGCTAATTTTATAATTAGTTTTGTCGTCACTTTGTCGGAGGATAAACGTTTGACTAATCTGAAGCAGATATGCAAAATTGCAAAGCACATGCTTCATAACAGCGAGTAGTATGTTCCGGTCCTATCCAAAGTTCTAATGAGTAGAGCTACAGTGAGTTGTTTGAATAAGGAAATCAGAAGACCGGTTTTGCGAGGTGGTAGTACCATTTCGTCTGTTGTCGTCAGTTGCCACTTATAACAGCGGTGAACATAAAAGATATCATATATTGAGCCAGTGTATACACTAGTCTGTCACTGGTCAAAACCATGGCAGGCGGAGGTTCAAGGTCAACAGCTTTTGTATACTGAGGACAGGCTTGCTAAGCATGATAAGCAAGTCATTACGGGTGTTCAAATGTTACCCTCCCGTTTAACAGACCGAAGATAGTCGTGACGGCAAAGGACAGGTCTTAATCATTCAGATTGGTTGATCGTTCTAGGACTGCAAGCATGAGGTAAGTGGCGACCTACTGCGGGTCCATTCTCGTTCATGTGACCTGAATCTAATTCAGGCCAGACAAAAAGTTACACATAAGTGGCAATAGTTCAATTTCAGCGCAGGTTAAACATATGTATTCCGGACATCTTACCATGTCTCTAGGTAACATGTTCATCACAACGACTGTGATGAAATAAAACCGCTCACAACCCATCTCTGCCGGTACTAGCTGGTTATCTGCACCCTAATACAGTACAATTGTTGCGTTCGATAGGAAGTGATTGGGTTTCTTTTTCTGTCATTTTTGTTCGATATTCTCATTCCCAATCTTCCTAATGCTGATTGCGTCTCCCCCCTCTGATTACTCGATTCGGATTTCTAATTGTTGAAGCTACTGACAGTCTGTATCCGATCTTTGTTTATATCTTCAATTGGTGACCGTTGTAACTGTCCCTCCACCACCGAAGCCACTTCCAATACTTTCAGGAGTTTACGGCTAACGTTGAAATTTAACCCCTCGTTCATAAGTTTGCTTACAGTATCTGCCAGTACACGATCCGACAAGCTTGTTATGAGTTGGACAGGTGCATCTCTTGTGTCTAACGTTTAACAGTCATTTCTTTGTTTAATCGCGAAAAGAAGTTGTCAATTATTACTTGCTCTCTTTGTTTCCCAATACTGCTCTGATGGGGACCTCGTTGTATCACAATGTCAAAAATCGCTGAGTGCTTACCAGGTGATGATAAGGATTTCAGATTTTCTTTCAGCTGCTAGATATCCCTTCGGACGTGCAACACTGGTAAATTCTTTGACGAAGAAGCGTACACTAAGCTAATCGAGCGGTAAGCTTGAAACGATCAAAATCGTCCAATGATCTGGTTGGTTATGTGTTTAGCACAAGGCTTGACTGAATTCATCGAGGGGTTGACAAAAAGTGTTCAGATCAACTGACCTCAAGCTTACATGGGTGAATCCGAGTAATAATATAAGTGAACTTAAGAACCGTAAGCAGAACGGATGTAAGAAAGTATATTTCACGTTGTACTAATGCTCATGATTGTGTTGCTGCTAGATCAATCTACGAGATAAAACCGAAAGAAATATAGATTCCACAAGGTTTCTGCTCTCTCAAAAAGCGTTTATTAAGCATTTTAAACAATAAAACTTACAACGCACAAACGTGCGTTCGTCATGATTCGACAATGTTGATCAAGTTCACCCTAGAGCCATCAGATTGCGATTGTCATCAACAGTTACTGCTATCTTGCTGTACAGCTCTTGTTTTTGTACGTCAAACATCTCATGCGAACTCTCTATCTCCCTTGGCTGATTATATTCAAGCCATCGGTAAATCGATTGGGAATAACAAGGTTACGAGCAAGTTGTAATACTCTACGTTACAGTCATCTCTTATGGGCTTCCTCAGGAGTGTTGTAGTCTAAATCACATTAACAAGGTGACAGAGGTCACGTGGGATTTGCCGTGATTAGATCAATCTGCGCTGCATCTGAACTGATTAGTCAAATCCTTTGCCTATTAAGTGGTAGTGAGACTAATGTAGATAAGATGCGTCTGAGTCAGGTGTTGTCTATCCATCACTTCCACACTGCAGACAGTGGTTTGTTATCATTGCGATTATCGCAAGCATGCTGTGTAAAAACGATGAGAGCTTAGGTACAGCCCCGCTCCGCACGGGAAGACAGACACTTGCGAATCACTCGAGCTTGATCAAAAATAAGCTGTGATTCTCTGACAATGCATGTTGTGCAATAGCCAAATCCTTCTCTGATTTCTGAAGTTGATAAGTGTCTTTAGGAGGAAACCTCGTGCGCTTTTTTGTTCAGCAATATGCACTATCAGTTGTTTGATTGTCTCTCCTATGTAGTTAGCATTCCAACCACCGCATTTGATTTCGTAAACGCAATTTTTAGGATGCATCACCAGTCGTTCTTAGGTATTATCTGACCAAAATAAGGTTCGGATACCGTACCCAGAAAGGATGGAGCGAATTTTTTAAATGTTTGTCCACGATGCCGTATTTGCACAGTAGACCTAGAAGTTCAGGTCGTTTTGGTCTCCTCCTTAGTTGCGGATATTGATTAGTGACTAGCATTTCTTTAACGTGGAAAATCTGATGTTTCGGAGAGTTCGTTGGTGAATATCTTACTACCTTTATTAACGATTGGTCGAATGATTGTTCTTTTCTCATACCGATTGGGTGCGACGAGTTGAAGTTGACACACCGGCTAAATGGGTTGGTTTACGGTATGCAGAAATCCGAAATCTCTGCAGCTCATCAACTTTGACTGGACAGTCTAGAAAATTAAGTGAACGCTGACTGGTTTTAGTTTTCAACGTGGATAAAATGCCGTTGCACTTTGAGTTAAGAAACTGTAGGAATTGTTCGCAAGCGGTCCATTTCATGATTACGAATGTGTCATCTATATGCTGATACCAAATTTGTGGAGGGCCCATAAACTCAATCATTGCTTGTGCCTCCGGATATCCGAGAAAGCGACTGGCTACTGCAGATGCAACAGGGAAACCCATAACTAAGCCAACGGTTTGGTTGTAAAACTTTTGTTGAATGTGAACAAAGTTGAACGCAAACACCGTTCAAGTCCAGTGTAGATTAACCTAATCACGTCAAATCCCACGTGACCTCTGTTCATTCTTTAATGTGATTTCGATTAAAACACTCTTGAAGAAGGCTATCCGATGTTGTTGTAACGTACAGTATTGCCACTTGCTCATAACGTCGTATTATCATCAGTCGATTTACCAGTAACATGCTGAACACGACACCCAAACTGTTTGACCAAACTGTTTGCGAAGCCAGCAGGTCAAGGTCACTGGGCATCGGATGTATATGGATTAAATGGAGGAAGTCTAGTGGAAACTGTTTGGCAGGGGTCTGCACGGTGATGCCTTGTGCCCACAGGTCGGCGCTCATGCAAATTACACATCACCATGAGTAAACATGACACTACAGCATGGATTGTAAACATCGTTTGAATTGGAAGCGTGGGACTCATGATAACCATGAAAGATCACCAGGGGACTTGGGTGCGGGGAATCACTTGGTCGAGACAAAAGTGCACGCGGATTGGAAATGTCAAGGGAGTTCTTCATCCATGCACAAGAATATGTGACAATGGGCCCTAATGAACCATTGTAGTCGTCTCGGGTAATAGTCACGATTCCTTCTCAACGGCCACTTTGTGGGGAAGGGGAAGTGGGTCCAAGTAAGCTGTCATTGTAGTATGATACCAATTCCGGACTGGCAATGAACGATAAAATATTTCTTGCAATAAGGTAGATGTTTGTACTTGGCAGTCAGCGACTAGTAATCACGTTTGTAACTCCGCCCATGTGTAGTGGCCAGATGAATGATAGACCAATTCTATGTTGAACGAATTATATCATATTTCATTTGATATTGCAGAGCTATGTATATAACGCTTGGAAGATGTATATTCTGAGATAGCGTGTCCCAAATGTGCTGCAGATTGTTTTGTAAAATGTCCGGCTCACAAATATTTTGCGCCCCGGTTCTTAGGCCTTTGATTAAGTTCCTTTTGTGCCTCAGTGGAACGAAACCGTGAAGCCATGCCGTGTTGCCCAGTGCAGGTCTTCATCAATGGATTGACCGTTGAAAATTCAAAGGAACAACACTACATAAGGAACAGCGGACCTGGTCCTCTGTCATGCTTCGAGGGCAAACGAAATATTCGGGCAATAACTTGTCCGGCCATGAGACGAACTTTCCTATTTGCTTCATTGTACAAGTTGCCTCTTCTCCAGTGATTGGGTTGCCGAGGGATCAGTCTGGAGGCAGAATCGTAGGAGTTGCTGTATGTTCGACGAAACCCATATTAACTGACACTATATCAACTTAAAGCCGATCTGCAACTAACAGGAAATCATTTGTTTTAAAGAGCAAATTATACATACTTCAAAATAAGAACAAGTTGAGGAGTCAGATATAAAGTTGAGATCAGCAGGGCGAAAGATTCCCTGCATTCTATTATCGGCCCCTTTTTCCATAAAATAGTGAAGGAATATAGTCCGCAGCTAGCAAATGATATGCTTAAATCAACAATAGTGATCTTATGACAGATGTTTTGGACGGTGTGTATTCAGAAAATGTGTTCAGGTCTGAACGACCAGAAGGCGCGCTGATAACTTGTTCGTAGAATTTTTGCTATGCTTTAGACTCGGTTTTACTAATATAAACAGCTATTGCGCTCAATTTGAATCGTTGTTTTACTGTCTCCGGGTGACTCGAAATTTGATTAAAATGTCCTCGCTGTTATTGTCTGCGCGTTTTTTGCTCTATTGGTGTTATGTGCATCAAAAATTGCATTCGGTTACTGTTATTTGTTACCGAATAACATGCGGAATAATTACCCATTGAAACTTTTGTGTTGCGTTGTATCCGTTTCTGTATCTGTTTTATATTGTGTATTGTTTGTTTCTATTTACAATGACGGGAGTCAAATATAGCAGTGCTGGAACTCAATTGACTGAGGCCGTTATAGATGCACAATGTCCGTGCAAAACGGCATGCGGTGCCACCAGTGCCAGAAGTGGTATCACTTCAAATGCACTGGCCTCAACGAACACCAGTGTAAACAACTTTCTTCTTCTACTTTGAATTTTATCTGTATGAGATGCAGGTTTGACGAAAGCCAAGGCGTCCGTTTGCCGCTGACTATTCACGCACATGCCACGAAAAGTGGAGCGACGCAGGAAAATTGCGGTTGTATGTGCGGAGCTATTCTTCTTAGCACAGAATATCCATCTATTTCTTCCATGAGGAATAGGATGGAGGAGTACCAACGGACTTTGTCTGAAATGAAGTTGGAACTCCTGTCTCTAAGTTAATCCATAGCGCATGCTCTCCCTAATGTTGCGGTCACCAAAAGGGAAGTTGCCCTCTACACTACACATATAGAGGAGACAGCGGCGAACATTAGGGAAAAAGCCCTCAGAGAGAGGAGAGTTGTTTTATGGGGACGCGTCCCCACGACGTCTTTTCCAACTGAACCAGCTACGTCAGTCTTAGCTTCTTCATTCTCCCCGGACGTCACAAAACTCTTACTCGCGAGCCAGCTACAAGCAAAATGCAACCAGAATGTCATTCGGCTTTTTGGTAACCTTGCGAGCCATGCTGAGTCCCGAGACAGTGGTGGAAAAATCTGAGGCTTTGAAATTCACCAACGTCCACCTGAAAGGCGTTTCTTCCGACCGCTCGCAGCAGACAAAACTAAGTCACGAATCATGGCAGACCGGAAGCTACAACTGGAGACTAAGGTCATGGGTTCTGCTCTAGCAGTATCCACACAGGCTTATATGCCAGTGGTGGAAAGCGAGGACGCTGTTTCCGTCGTCCCTATCCCAACAGCCGACGCCCCAAGCACGGGCAAAAGTGTTCAAGACACCATACAAATACCGTTCTCTGAGTTACCCACTCCAAAAGCCACCAAGAGGCCTCATGGAAAATTCTTTCTTCCAAGAATTTAAAACGATAGGGGCCTGTTGGGGATGCCGCCTATAAATCAAAAGGCATTTCATTGTTACGCCCCACAAACCATTTCTGTCAATGGCTCAGTAAAACCACGCACACTATCTCCTTTCAAACCCTGTATCCAGCGGACAAAGAAGTCACATTTTTCATGGGGGAAAACTCTCAAACACCCCCCAGAAAGCGGTGTACAGGGTTCGCAAGTTGCGACACCGAAAGTGCTGGCCAAGCGTCCTGTAGAAACGTTGACGTACGCACAAGCAGTGACATCGCGCCCACGGCCTCAAAGGAGGGCCATCAGAACCACTCGGCATGCCGGCATGCCGAGTCCAACAACACCACCCTCCTCAATTCTAAGTCTCCTTTCCCAAAATATTCCTCGCACTCTCCTCTCTCTTTTCTCGAGAGATCAAATGAGGAAGGAGCTCTTAAGTTCCTGTATACGGACTGTCTGAGTTTGTTCAATAAGTTACCGGAAATTAGACAGTTAACTCATGACACACGACCCCACATTTTTGCCTCCACGGAGACCTGGCTTACAGATAACATCAGTGACAGTGAACGGAGTGTCCCCGGGTATTCAGGTTATCGAGCTGACATCGCCCGAGGGAAAATAGGGGTTCTGCGATTTTGTTCCGGCATTGTCTACCAACACCCACGGTTATCGGTGGGTTTCATTCCTCTGATAAGCGTGATGCTCTGTGGATTCGATTGACTTTGCGTGGCCGAGATTCACTTCTAGTGGGGGTTATCTATCGCTCTCCTTCATCTGATGGCTCTGATGACGACACTCCTCTGGTAGATCCACACAACTTCCTAGGCCTACAAAACCTTACCCATCTGCTTATAATGGGCGACTTCAATGCACCGAAAATAAACTGGGCATCAGTTTCCCGTTAGAATTGTAAAAGTGATTCACAACCTCCTTATTGACGCTGACACGACGGAGAGCGTGGACACAGCATGTCAACGCCCCAACGTGGCATCGTTCTGGTCAGACTCCCTCTCTGCTCGACCTAGTTATCACTAATGGGAGCCTCCTGGTAGACAGGGTGATTATCAAGCCACCACTTGAACACAGTGACCACTCTCTGCTCATCTTTGATCATATGTATTACTGGTTACAACAACCAATCAAGAAGTCTACATTTCGAAACTTTAATCAGACTGGTTTTAACGGCCTAAGAAGTCACCTAGATTCACTTCTTTTTGACTCTAGCTCTGTGGACCAGAACCACCGTGCACTTCAAAGCACAATTGAGAAAGCAGACAAATTAGTTGTGTCGCGCAAGCTGTGCACTTTCTCTCATCGGCCACCTCTTCCGCGCAGAATACGTCGTCTCCTCGATGACCGTTCCTACTTATTCGCGGAGCATAAGCTTACGGAAAAATCGGAGGATCTAAGCGCGTTCCACATCGTCAGAAATAGGTGTAGACTGAAAATTCGTGGGCATACCAAACGCGCACAAGAAAAGATCCTCCTCAGAGCCCGCGGGAACAAGAATTTCTTATTTAAGCACATGCGACGACTAAAAAAGAATAAACCCTCGGCTCTTTATTCGCGACTGCCTGACGGAGAGACCTCATCTGACTCTCTAGTTGTGGTCGAGTTATTCAGGGATTACTACTCGACAGTCTACAACATCGCACCGTCGGTTTGGCACCCTATCCTTCCACTGCAGAATTTCCAGCAACCACTGGTTACCTCTGAGTTTTCTGTGCCAGAAGATGAAGACCTTTTTCCAAGGTCAATTCACACAGTGCAGTGGGTCCTGATAAGATCCATCCCAGAATCCTGAAAGCAGCAGCTGCTAGTCTGGCAGAACCCTTTTATAAGCAGTTCAGACAGACATTCTCCCTAGCGCATGGAAAGAGGCTACGGTCACGCTCGTATTTAGAAAGGGCGACCAGCACTCTCCGGCTAGCTATTGGCCAATGAGTCTCGCTAGCATTCCATGTAACATAATGGAGCGCTTATTAAAGCGTGCCATCCTGAATCACTTCTCATCAAACAGTCTTTTTTCTTCTACCCGGCATGGCTTCCTTCCCAATCGGTCATGCATAACTAACATGCTTATTTTCATGGATAGTCGGACAGAGGCCAGAGACAATGGCCTCATTTCAGATGCTATCTTCTTTGACTTTGCCAAGGCTTTCGACCGTGTCCCACACGGCCCCTTGAAACACAAACTGGAAGCCTATGATATTCAAGAAGAGATTCTTCGCTGGGTTGTTCCTTTTTTTGATAACAGGACGTTTAGAGTTAAAACCGGATCAGACCTCTCATCTCCCTCTTCCATTTCCGCCGGAATTCCTCATGGGTCAGTGTTAGATCCTCTGTTATTTCTGATCTACATCAATGACCTTCCGGGAAATATTTCCAGCAATGTCCTCCCATATGCCGATGACCTAAAAATATGCTGTGCCACTGATTCCACTGTACTGCAGATTGATCTTGACGCGATTTAGCGTTGGTCGGACGATTGGAGTCTTCCACTAAATGACAATAAGTACGTAAATATGTCACTCGATGGAGACTCTGGCAATGCCTTCGTGATTCATAGTGCATTCCGCAAAGTAAATATCATGAAAATCGATCTCAAGAAAGAACTGGGCATCTGGTTGTCGTCTAACCTACCTTTTGCGCATCACCCTGAGATGATGGCAAAAAAATGATTTGCCGCTCTTAGGATGATTAAGCGCACTTCCCCCGTATAGACGAGAACGTTTTAAACGCTTTACGGGGTATCTATGAGACCGCTCCTCGAGCATACAAATCAGGTCGTGTTTACCGGCCTGAAGAAAGACATATTAACAGTTGAGCATGTCCAGTGTGTGGCTACCAAACTAGTCATAGGTCTCAGTAGTGTCGCTTACGAGTCTCGACTTGATA
Source organism: Paragonimus skrjabini miyazakii (assembly GCA_014338405.1). NCBI lineage: Eukaryota > Metazoa > Platyhelminthes > Trematoda > Plagiorchiida > Troglotrematidae > Paragonimus > Paragonimus skrjabini miyazakii. The sequence goes on from JTDE01004221.1 coordinate 43,015, forward strand.
TTCTTGATCTATACCCACTTAAATTTCGACGGCTCCGCGGTGATTTAATTCTTACACACTTCTTCTTTACAGTAGGTATCGTTGAACAATTCTTCATCATAGCGAATAATGACGGTCGGCGGGGACATAACAAGAAGCTTATTGAACTTCGTCCTCGGACTTTCTTTAGGCAGTAGTTCTTTTTTTACAGGGTTATTAACCTTTGGAACAGTTTTCTTCTTGAGGTCGTTAGCAGCGCTTCTAGATATTGCTTTAAAACATCACGTAACTCTCTTTTTCAAAAACTTTATTGTGCAAGTAACCTGACTTTGTTTCTGGTATTTACTGTAATCCTCAAGAGCGGTGCTACACTTTGTTTTCAATAAATGCCTTTTAGATCAACAGACGCCCGCTTGACGCTGACCAAGAAAAACTGACTGGATCTGGGAACCTTAGACCTCTGCCTCGAACCCGCGTATCAATCGTTGAATCGCTGAGATCGGCCCGTTTATTCGCGTACAAAACCCACTCACCAAACTGGGCGAAACACCACATGCTTCGTTCGTGACACTCCATTTACGTCAGGTTCACCCGCCAGTCGACTGGCCCGCGTGTTGTGCTATCGGCATTTACCTGCTCAGATTCGCAGTTCAGGTTTAACAGGTTAGGTGATATTGTGTAGCTTGGTCAACCGATATCGATATGAGAATGCTGGAGCTGACAGACATAGCCTCAGATTAGTTGACTGTGCTGAGTATTTCTCATGCTGAAGTTCACGGAATACTTGCTATGAATTCAGGTGAAGTTACCCGCTATACTGGAACTCACTGTTAATGAGGTTGATGTAACTGGTCTTGTCCTAGTTTTCTTCATATGAATTCGGCCGGTAATCTAAAACTCGTGAACCCTACTTCATCACAAAAATCATGTCACAATTCATTTTGACAACGTACACGTAGTGCGACAAGATGATTTGCAAATATGTGACTGAAGAATGTCACAATCTTAATTTCGGGACAATAATGACAACTCAGTTTGGCAGAATAGACTAGCTCCACATAATTTGGAGCAACAATGCTGGGCCATCATCGATAAAATTTTCAGTGCTCTTAGTATCAATGTGCCACTAAAGTATCTCCAAACTAGTAAAAAGAGACGCCCTCTATTTTCTATGCCATAACCGTCCACGCTCAAAAGCACTTGGACGTATCTGCTTGATGTCAAAAAACAAGATAGGTCTCTGAAGCCGTCTACAGGACTAATCTTAATAGGACCATCTAAATAGGCTAACGATATGACGTCATTTATTGAGGCTTTATGAACTCTTAGAATGAAACCTAATTCTCCGCCAAGAAATCGCCTGCATGTCGGGACGTACAATAGCGAAATAAAGACAAACGTCTCTGTGATTCGAATAGGGCAAGGAAAGTTGCTTCAAACTTGTTTGCTGTTACAACCTGTCCCTATTGAAACACACTGTATAATTGTATTGTTACACTGAGAGCGGGTGAAGGTTTCAAACTCTGTTTGTTCGAACCATAGCCGAGATAGCCCCGACTACAAACTGCTACCATTTGACCAGTTCACATAGGCCATTAATTATGCATATCTACCAGATTGTTGCTTAGTTATGTTTTAAAATTCAGTGGTGCCACAAGTGCATGTCAGTAGCATTTTCTCAGAATCGTTTTATTCACACCTACCAAAGTCTATTTGCATTTATAATTTATGCAGCCCAGTTTGTTCACAGGATAAAGCATTCAGTGAAGGTCCGTTGGTTTACCATTCAACCATATAAATTCTTCAGTGGTTTACGAACCCACAGCATTTTCCAGCAACAAGATCACCAACGAATTTGTGATAAAATATAATTGACTTGATAAGGTTGCAGTTAACGTTCGAGTTTATGAGGTTGCGGTAGCAATAACAGTTAGATGCAAAAATAACATATTTATAGTTTATCATTCACCGATAAATAATACGCCGTTCTAGAAACATGATATAGTTCTATTAGTTAACCCAAAACCATATAGCAAAATCTCGTCAAAACAAGCCGTGCGCACAAGTATTACAGCAACGGATAACGTAGCGGGTGTCATAACAACCCGACTGATAGGCTCTGTACCACATCTATCAGTCTGCTCGGTTTATAGTGCGACCAGAATAAAGACGGATAGTGCAACGAAACACTGGAGTATTCACCCTGTCTTGCAGCAGAAAACACATGCAATCACGAATGCCAATTAAGTCGCACGCAATAGCAGTTAATTCTGCTACCTTGTCAATGTTAGTGTTTATGTCCTCAAGTTAACACAAAATTGAGTCGCCCGAGCGACTCGCATAGTGTACGTAATTTGAGAGGGATGCTAAGTGGTCGGCTGGATTGCTCAAACTGCATTCTGTTAGGCGCTGCGTTAGTTGCCGTTCTCTACCCTGCTAAAATATGTATAAAATGTTTGCATTGCTAACAGCTGTTTAAATCAAAGTGTATGTACACAGGAATCTTGGTGAACACCTGTGTGCTACGCAACTTGTCAACCATGAGGTAGTTCGATTCCCTATTTAACTTTGTCTCAGAGACACCCACGGCATTCAGCGATAGCATTGTTGCGACGAAATGTTGCGAGTCTCGGAATTGTTCATGGATGATTTGTGGGGATTTCCTCGATTATCAAAATGTGTCTCAAATGTGTAAACAATAGATAAACGAAAAGCTCAATAAACACGCTCTACTTTACTTAACAATGTTGTCATGCAAAGTGATCGGACAATATGGCGCACTCCTTTAGAATAATGGTACACACCCCATTCGGACTGTGGTTCAATTTGGGTATCGTTTACAGACAACTACCGGAATCCCCGATTATAGCTTACTTTAATGGGAAGTATATGCAAGTGAGTGAAATAAGCAAAGAACCCATTCGGAGAGGAAGCATTGTTGAAGTTGATGAACGTTGGATTTGTTTGGGTGCGGCACATTCCAATAGCTCTCTAACGAACGTTTCAATGAACGATATGGTAATCTGGTCGCGCTCGCTGGAGGAATTCGAAAGTCACCGATTTCTGGGCTACTCACGTGAGTTGACACTATCGAACATGACATTTAATTTTTACTCACTTTTATATTGATCGGTGATAAATGGTTGACGTAAATTCTAGTCCTTATTCAGGAATGATCTAACGGACTAATCCACTTGGATTGGTATAAATGAATTTGGTATGGTGATTAATTTGATGCATATCAGCACGGCGTGCTGCTCCCTACTGCGAACGACCGCGTGGTTCCAGTTGTTTAAAAAACTTATCCATATTAGAGTCCAAATTGAAGTGAACCTCTTAGTTATTGATTAGAATGAGGTACCGCAAATGAACTAACCTAATTCTTAATGCTACACAGTTTGTATTATTGTGCACAGGGTCACAATTCAATATGTTGACAAGTGCATCTCACCACTGGACACCGGACTTCTACATTTCACAAAACAGTTTGACACAAGTCGTAGCTTGCTTGCATCCGAAGGCTGGCAAATATTTGACGCCCACGGTGGATTGCTCCGAAACTGATGTGCCCGGCTACGCACTAGCTTCATTCTATAAACCGCACCGCAGCCAGTCTCGTTGTTCAAGCTTGGATCATATGCAAAAATCCCCGGTCCCTATTCTGAAAATGAGAAGTGATCATTACCTACTAATTGGTGAGCCCGGCATTTATTTCACGTTTTAACCCACGGTAAAGTGATGAGCCGCATATAACTGCAATGGTCCAGGGTGACTTACAAACACCATTTCAAACGGAAATATAACCTGTTAATTTATATTCAATATACTTGATAGTTTTCTACGAGATGAGAGAAAACTTGTCCAAATTAAATACGTTTGCAAAAGCGTCCCATTCATGGATAGCCATAAACTTGCTTTCGTATCAGGATTTAATAGAGTACAATGGGGAGAGGAGCCAACAAAACTATACTGCATCAATCGAATCTTCGAATCCAATTCACCGATGTTCTACTGAATTGAAATGCCACAAAAGCATTAATTACCCTTCATATAAAACCTGTATGCCAGTGTAACCTAGATTATTTCAAACGCGGTCAAACTCATCAAGGAGCTATCACTTTAATCAATGTTCTTTTCTGCAAACAGGTCGTGGCATAGATGGAACCTCAGTCAATCTATCGAATTTGTGGTCTGAAAAATGCTTGCGTGATCCATCGACGGCGTATTGTAGAGTTCATGGATTTTCGCTATCAGTGTGGATTAAACTGCTTTCCGTCAGCAAGGATAGAAGTAGATTCATTTTGCCCACCGGTGATGCAGGAACGGGGGTTGGTGAGTACAGTATCGGTCGTGAGATCTCCATTTTTACCGAAAAGCTACCACTTGGAGCTTCCGTGTCACATATGTATGTCAAGTGGAAACTGTTACTGGATTTCAACAGCTTTGAAGAAGGTAGGTTTTCTGGAGCGGAATGTTTGTTTCACATTGCGCACACTCAAATTGGTCAGTAGTAACTTCGAAACAGTACAATGTTTCTGGTTGTTTGGAAGACACACGGAACTAATCGTGATAACATATTAGCAATTCAAGTATTATTTCAACCTTAACACCACCTACGTTCGATTACAATTATTCCATTCAGATAAGCTTGCTGTTGACCCACCCCGTAAGGAACCAGTAGAATCAATCTTCGTTCGCGTTAGTACAATTAGTGGTGTATCTTCCTTGCCGAGTCGGAGTCTGAACTTCAACACCTATCAGTAGTTCCCAGTAATGTACGAAGATTGATCACTTCCATTCGCATTTAAATAGGAATTCTTATTATGGTGATCACTGTGATGCAGATAACTTCAGAACATTCGATTTTGACTACACCCATTTGGTCACACCGCACATGACATCCCGCGTACCTCCATATTCAACGCAATATGATACAATATCTGCTAAAAAATGTCCTCTTTGTTTCACAATACCGACAGGAAAATGGATTAACATTGGATTGTTGTGGCGCCAAGACGTTGGACTAATCCTACTCGTAAATGGAGTACAGTCCGCGAGCACTGATGAAGGTGGCACAACAGCTAACACCGAGAGATTGGCACAGCCATTCGTGGTTTTGGATCGTCTAAATGATATAAACCATGCCAACTCGTTGACACCCTATATGGCAGACTGGGAAAACACGCACTGACGGTCAAAGCAATCCTAGTTGGGAGATTGCTCATTTTGCGGTTGGCGAAGTAGTATATTTCAATCGGTTTCTTAAACCACGAGAGTACAACGAAATGCTGGGTCATTTGGGACTTTCAGAGCTGCGCAACTTCAAGGAACAAATTTGGACTGGTGCGGACTTAGTTGACTCACCAGTCGATCCATTGGCCAGTGGAGCAGCCGCCAACCACAGCAGACCGGGTCCTGTCTATTCATGTGGAAAAGCATCTCAAGTTAGTCTACTGCAAGATCCAGACATTGTGGGGTTGCAAGGAGGTGGTGGGCTGCGCTTCAACGTTGCGCAGCGGCGGCAATGTAAAACCAGTATAAGTTTCTGCTTGGAGGTGAGTTCAGTCAAAATGCATATTTGTCCATGGTGTGATATATACATGTACCATATTGTTTATCTGCTGCAAGGATTCAGCACTGGGGGCTGACTGCGATTTGTATTTCCCACAAGCAAAATTTACCGCAATACCGCAAAGCCTATAATCCTGTTCACGGGAGACAGAGGGAAATTCAGCATGGCAGTTAACCAAAATCGAAGTATGATAACTGGTTGGTATATGGTCGAGATCAATTCAACCGAGTGGTATTGTGAATTTCCTTGCTCAGAATTATCAGAACCAACCGTTAACCGGCAGTGGATTCATTTTGCTTTAGTGTGGAATTCTGGCAGTTGGCTGAATGAATCTGTTCCCAGTTTGTATGTTAATGACAGACTACGCAAACAATGTGGGTATCTCATTCCTTTGAATGACAGTACATATTCAACACCAGGCCAACTTATGTTGACAACTGCCGAAACTTTATTTGAGGATACAGGGACTATCAGCACAAACTAAATGATCATTTATCTTTGGATGATCCAGGTGCGACACTTTCTGTTGCCATGGTCAAATTCCAACCAAAAGCATTGGAAGGTGAGCAAATTGCGAAACTCATTGGGATAGAATATCACAAATTGCTAGTGATGCGAAGTTCCACATTTTACTGGACAGTTGGCGGCCTTATCACGCATTTATCGCCAAAACGTTCGATACAAGTACGTGCAACATCCCAACCTAATTAGTTTGGAACACGGTGTGGAGCCAAATGCATTGACGGTACCATAGACTCCTATATTGTTCTGATGGGTGACAGAGTGGATACAAATGGGAAAAGCAATCTCAAACATTCTTATATTGTGGATGCAACACGGTGTCTATCGTGTGCATTTTCTATCACATTCAAACTGCTAAACACAACATACCAAGTTGTGATTCCAACCGAAATTTTCCGCTCAACACGGATCAACACACCTGCTGATTGGGTGGGACTCCCAGTCACTATAGAAATTGATCAGTTGTTTGTGGAAGTTCGAAAGAATATGGTAACCCTGACAAATATCGTTCCAATTGCAGACTTTGGTGAAGTAAACACGTGGATCAGTTTGAAATTGCATATCAGTGGAAAGAGGATTCATATCACAGGCAACCGCAACGTGTTATCAGAGGCAAGCAACACCACATCAAAGCCGGAAGCCAACTTTGCTCGGTCATCTGACGAAAATGTTAATTTAAAGCTGAATGTTGGAAGAGGGATTGTTATGTGCATTTCCGATATCTCAACTACGGACAATTATGAACACGCGATATCACCGTCTCTAGAAGAGAAACAAGACTCCCCGTGATACTCCGATACTGACTTTATGTTACAACCTCATGGGACGGAGATTGAACATGAGTGTGAATTGAATTCGTCGACAGCTATTTGCACGTTGGTTGGTGGGTATCCTGCCGCTCATAGCTCGTGTTTATCCCAGCCAGAACAATGCAAACTCGGTGCATCAACTCTGTCATTCTCAAATTACATTTATCGACGGAACAACCAGTAACATTGATGAGTTCTTGTATTATCGTCTTATTCATCGAGATGTTTGAACTAATGTCACTGAAGACGGAGGAAATCTGCCAGGTTCTATTGGTCAGTGTGGGTAATTTGCACATCCACAACATCCTCTGGATTAATTGTGCTGACTCACTGCCAGATAGTTTATTCGTGTGGACTTAACTAATTGAGACAAACTTTAACGTGAACACAAACGACTTGCTCGTGGCAAGTTCTCCAAAACTTATGAGAATCTTTTACGCTGTTTCTTAAGATCCTATCCTGCTACAAAGTGTTGAATCAGAACCGCCACATATCTCACAGTTCAACTTGGTCATCATAACTATGGGATAATCGAATTCACCCATTAACATAGAACTAGGAAATACATTCCACCAAGACACGAGTCTAGAGGCTTATCACAAAGCAAAATTCAGAGGGCTGAGGACTCAGGTGGTTGAGGTTGAATGACCTGGTTTGATCAACACACTCAACACAAATGATGACTGACAGCTTACAGTTGAGAAAATATCCGTTGCCACTAACAACCATGTTCAATCAAACGGTTTCTGGCGTGATAGAAAGCTGAGGCGCACACGAAGTGGAACAAAATGTCTGATTAAATTGAAATGTTCAGGTACCAACCGAAACGACGTGAACTTGCGTTTGTTGAGTATATGATGAGGCGCAATCGTGCCACGATTACTATCAGAGAGGATCGATTCTGCTATCAAAGTGGTCCTACTGAGAAGCCAAAGAAGAATCTACAGCCTTACTGCAGCGAACTCACAGCACACACGCGGAAAGTGTGATTGGCATTTTGCAACCGGAAACTGATACAGATGCAGAGGCCTGGAAATAGTTCACAATCACACCTATCTCCAGAAATCGGTGCAGTGATGACCCAGCAAACTATCGATTAATACCATTGCTTTCATTAGTCTCTATAACAATGAAAAGTTTACTATACCGTTTTGCATATCTGTTTCCATCATAGTCACAAGATTTTCCAATACAAACCAAAGCAATTCATTTTAGTCCACCTTGCATTTCACCACGATTTCAAAACTCATCTCCATTGGACAGGAGATCCACAGACACTCTTAACCATTCCCAACCCTTTACCTGTCAAAAGAACCAACATGGTTCACAATTTGCCCAGTTAGTATGAATAGAGTCGGATGGTCTGTGCTCCATTTTGACCGTCAACCCCGTTCTGACTAGGCAAAGCCTTTGACGCCTCGTACCAATTCCTTTGTCAAATTGACTAATGTGAAGTGCTCTAGTTAATATTGGTTGTCCCTTCGGGTTAATTGGGCAAATCCCGCTCCTCCCATCATGTCCAAGATTCTAGCGTAGAAATTCTAAGGCACCATGTTGAATTACTGTAACCTGTGTTGGAAAATCTTGTGTCTCTATGATGGAATAGATGAGCTCCACACATCAACGTTGAATACGTTAAACAACATAACTTCCGTAGTGGATGTTCCCGCGTCACGAATCCGCTGACTGCTCACGATGTTTGGGTGAATAATGCAGATATAGGACTGGCCATAGACTCTTTCATATGGATTGTAAAAGCCTTTGTTGAAGTTGAACGTTCCAACTTGCTGCGGAATCTTGATAGTTATGAATTCGATGAGTGATTACTCACGTGGCTTGAAGAGTATCTGACTGAACGTATGTTCAACGCCAAGACTAATGGACGACTGTCAAGGTGGTTTTCAACCACCAGTGGGGTTCCATAACAGTTGATCTTAAAACTCCTGTTATTCATTCATTTCGTTCTTTAAATTTCCAGTGCAGTCAAATCTCCTATTTTCTCCAAAACCGATGAAACGAACTGATAAATTGATTGAGAATAACACAACGTTACGATCATGTTGTAATACTCTACGTTTCAACCACCTCGGGTTGTCTTCCTCAGAAGTGATGTATTCGAAATCCGCCGAGTTATGTGGTGCTCGGAAGATGTGATAACCCAACAGAATGATTCAAACTGTCTAATCCATGAAAAATAACTCGTCTTTCAATGTAAACAGTTGTAAAGTGATGCATGTTCGCCCTCAACATTGTGCTGACTATTACCTCGGTGACAAGTAGTTGCTCTGTCAGTATGCGAACGAGACCTAAGGATCACAGTGGCGGGAGTTTGCGCCGCTATGGTTATAATGGTACAAAAAGCCATGAGATGTCTGAGATAAGTTTATGTAACATTCCACCCTGAAGTGTTTCCTACTATGTTCGCCTCTATATTACGCGCACAACTGAAAATAAACAAACAGACCAGTTATGCCCATATGAAGAAAAATTTGGCAATTAATGAAAGTGTTCTGAGATTGAGCCCTGGAAGAATTATGAGGTTCAGGAAAATCCTCGACTCGAATAGACTGTCAGAATTAAATCAATCCTCAATGAACTACAGACACATCAGAGGATATCCTACAGAAAATGCTGCGCACGCCGGGTCATTCACCGACAACGCTGTTCACACTAGAGAAGAATGAACGTTTAAGTGGCCACCAACTGAACTAGAATAATGCAAAACACGGTATAATCCGCAGAGAGAACTGCTTCACAGTTATGATTTGTTCTCATTGGAACGCTTTGCCCGATTCCGTGGTCATGACCGAATTGTTTGAGAATTTGAAAATATTACTTGAGAGGCAACCGGCACTACAAGTTTCATAATCACTATACTCACTCACACTCGCATGTTGTTGACTGCACATGTCTAACTGACTGCTGTGTCAGTGTTCGCTGTTGATTGCAGGCAGCAGCATCAGTGAATTGACCTTCTGTTTAGTTATATTCAGTTCATCTTTACACCTGTAAAACGTCGAATACAATTATTCACCGACCAGCACAAATGTGTTTGAGCAAAAAGTATGAAACTGTTTGCACATTCAGTGAAAACTAATACCATAGCCGGACTATTAGCATGGTGACCTGAAAACTCAGTTGGATGTCGTTTGACTATCACACATTTAGGTGGATTTTGCATTCAAAACGAGCGTTCTTTTGCTTTACGCCATAATATTACCGTTGTGAGGTTTGAAACATCCCACAAGTATACTGTGTGAAACGCGCAACAAAATCTTTGATTTTCAAGCGGGTTACCGCACATGTATGAACGTAAGTGCTGTGCTTGCGTCTACAATAGATGAAATATTTTGGATGCGTTTTCAAATGTAAACTAGGATATGTATGGAAATTAACAGATTGCAATTCAAGTACGGTTTTTTGTTTAAGCATTCTGGGGATCAAGTGCAGTGAGTTGTTCGAGGCCACGATCGGCGAAGCGAAGGTTACTCGGCATGTGTTCGTCGGATCTACATTTGGTTGAACCATTTCCTCGTGCTGAATGGCACAATTGTAAGATTGCCGATGGATCCGTATGCATGGACCACAGTATGGCAAGTTGCATGTGTACAATGCATGGTTTATGGTATTTTTACAAGGATAAACGATTAATTTCAAGTTGAACATCACCCACAATTAGTCGCAGCTGTCGCATCCCCATAGACTATCCAGTCGGCCCCTCTCGAAAAGAAGCACTATGCTCGAGTTTCGCTCTCATTACAGCTCGTCAGTGGTGATTATCATCGCCATGTTCAACTTGAAATTAACCAAATCCCCGACTACTCATCGATAAACGATTTGTATGCACCTCATATCCGACGTGCTCAGTAACATAGTTTGCCTTTTCTTACTGACAGGTCTAACAACTACGTTTCAGTATACGTGAAGGTTGAGCAATAATTAGTGACGTCAACTAGTGTGGAACATCAGCAATTGCTGACAAATTTCTTTGAGATCCATTGCAATATTCTACTTTTTACTATTTCATGAACACCTTCGTCAGGCTTCTGCACGATCGAAATGGACAAACAAACCATAGGAACTGCATAGAATTCTGCATATTGCGCTAAAGCTGTTGGACTCCATATATGCATCGAGTCAAACGCAGAACAGCAGTGTGACGGAAATTATGCGATATACGCTAGCACTATTGCAGTAATGGTCAGTCACCATCGAGCGTGTCTATCACAATCCAATACATGAGTTTCGTGAATAGGTCGAGAAGAATGGTGGGTGCGTAATACGTCTACTGATCCGATTGAGTTCGCACTTGTCAAAATATGAGCTCATGTAGGGTGACTGCGCGCCTTTAGTCAGTGGGGTTATCTTTGAGGTATTTCTGGTCATTTGTGACATCTTTTTTGAACGCACATGATCAGCTTACTGGTTGATCGTTCCAGTTCGAACACACGCAGTGGTCCCGATCCTACCGAATCTCTTTGAATTTCAGACATCATTGTACAAACAAATCTAACGAAGCGAAGGTGCTACGTCACCAACTTCACTAGCTTCCACCGTATGAAGTGTCGTGGTGCCAGACATTCCAAAGTCGGGATCCGGTGTGCACAGTCTTAACAGTCAGTGCATGCCTAACTTTGCAGTCCTTATCTATTAGAAAGTAATGACTTTGACGAGCTGCACTCTGAAGGCGCTAGAAATCCCGGTCCCTGAAGCAAAAGATTAATCTCGTGTGGAGAACAATGCGAAGAACCTCACCTTGTTACAGCGGTTGAACTCGGCTCAGGAAACATATTCTCCACCGTGATAGAGAGTTATACTGACATATTAGTTCTACTCGGATTGCAACGAACACCGCAAGGCGCCATAGTGTATCACAAATATATTGCAGCGCTATCGTTGAGTCCGTCCATGGAGTTACGCGGTCGTCACGCATTCTCAGTTTGTCCACGGGTAGCCAAATCCGTATCATCGCAAGGACAGCCGCTGTCGGTCTGAGTTTTGGGATGGTGGCCATTTCACGCGGGACCACTCTTGATCTGCCTAGAAGGAAGTAACACTTAATTGGAACGTTTGACACTGCTAGCCCAATACAATCAACCGCACAGTAACCTTCCCAAAATGTATCACAAAATAAACGCAGTTTCAGCCTCGTGGCGGAGGCATCATAATTGGCTTAATGAATCGAATATTTGTCAGCCAATTCTCCCAAATAAGACTGTCGTCTCTTCTATCTAATTGACTGAACCAAGACCCCGACTACAAAGGTCTTGTGATTGTAAACGAACCAAAACTAACATTGGATCATTTACTTATAGAGGTTCATATGAGGAAGAAATGAATTCCAATAAACCCCTGCAGATATAAAGGGAGTCTAAACGATGCAGTTGAAATCGGAAGCAAGCATTTATCCTTCACCACATCAAACCCAAGTCTCTTAGATCACTGATGAGTAGTCGGAGATTTGGTTAAGTTCAAGTTGAACGTCACCCAGAATTGATCGCAGCTGTCGCATTCCCATAGACTACTCAGTCGGCTGTTTTCGGAAAGAAGCACTAGACTCGAGTTTTGCTCTCATTAAAGCTTGTCAGTAGTGCATATCATCGCCACTGCCGGGACTTGAACCACGGACACGCTGTTCATGAGGCAACCGTGTTTACCACTGCGCCATTGACCTCACGTTAGGCACGACCGAATTATCATATGTGAACGCTCAACCACTTTCGCTTGTGAGTAATGATTAGGTTGCCCGATCCTCTTGAAATGGAGACACAGTAACTGTCCTGTTAACTCCAATCGACAACCCCACGATTAGGACTTCCTAGACGGGTCGAAATCTCCGATCTCAAACCCTGTATGTCCAAGTTAACTATGTTGTACAGTCAATCTTTCAGACGTGTTTGTTCGACAACCTCGGCACTATCATATTTCTACTTTATCAGGCGAAACCCACTTTTCCGTGAAGTTCATCTACAACAGATAAAGCTTATTTTTCTTTTTGACTGGTCACAGACGATCATTCACGTAGAAGATCTCCTTCACGGTTGTTAATGATAAAGCTACAGAATCTCACCCATGGTCTGCAGTCACCTGTTGGCACGCAAAGTTTGTACACAGCGGTGGAGAAGTAGCACTAAGAGAGTGAATTTTCAATTCTTATACCTTAGGAGATCCGTTTAAGGAAGGTGTACTCCACCACGGTTGGCTTAACGCTTACTTACCACTTTCAAGAACACGAACCTGCGAGAACATTTCCTCGTTATATGCTATGGTGATTACCGTATTCTTACGAAAGCGGGGGGAACCCTGATAAGGTTATTGGTCGAATTAGGCCCTTGTAGTAAGGTGTGATTCACATATATTTCTTGATACGCAGCAGCGTAGTCAAACACTATACGCATCTTTTCCGGGTTATTCCGGTCAAGTTCTGGATGATGTGACAGATACCACCGACCGGCACAATTACCGCTTCAGGGAGAGATCTTTCACACATAACCCCTGCTAACATTTCTAGATGTAACGACAGAGTACTTTGATTTTAACATCTCACTTAAATTTGTGGACTTACAGACAAGTGCCGATGTCGCCCACACATCGCATGATTGTCAGATAGTTGGTTGATCTCTGCTCGGAGTGGCAAACCTATTCCGCAGTTACCATCAATAAAAGATGGAGTGTCTTCCACTTTGACTACAGCCTTGTCGTCCACGACTGACACGGCCCCTTTACCAAGATGTCCTGCCCAACGAATTCCAGCTCAAACATCCTCTTAATTTTATTTCTCCAAAACACTAGCCAGGAACGCATGTGGTTTACACACTTGGGCATTACAGGTACAGCACGAATTACACCACTGAGGCCCCACACAAGAACTGTTCTTACAGTGCACGGTTTCTGGTTCCTGTTCCTTGTCCCAATGCCCGACGAGCCTCGTGAACATCGCACCCAATAAGAACCCCTACGGATTTGTCTAAGATACCAACGAGATCCACTCCTGCTAGGTGAGTTCATCGTTCTAACTTCATCGGGGATGTCGCGTCGACCTACGCAACCGGTGACTTGTTAAAAGTATAAGCTGACTCTACACAAGTGCTTTTGGTCCCGTCCAGAGACTGGATTTCAAACACCGTTCGACGACATGACAACGTACGAATGCCACGCAAAATCAGAAGTGAGAGTCGACAGGAATTGCTCGGTAAGTCAAACTTGCGGGCCACTCATCCATTTAGTAAGATGCCATCCGAATCATCGTCTACAAAGGCATGCTGCTCTGTAAGGCACGTTTATCTCATCGACCGAACAGGTAAAAAGCCGGGAAAAACGCCTATGGGCAAGTAGAAGTTGTATCACATTGCATAGCCTTTTCAGTTGTCTTCATTTGTCTTGAGCATATCTAGTGACACGTCGTCATGCATCAAATTACAGTAACGTCAACCACAACCGGACATTCAACACCTAAGGATTACATGACTAGGCCAGGTGATTGGTTTTCAAACAAATAAAAACCGTCTGTTGGATCTGACTATATATTCCAACTTTGTTCTAACGGGTGAACAATGAAGTACGTAATCTGTAAAGGCGTGATGACTCTGTACAGTGAGCAACGAGGAGGTTGCCCATTCGAGCCGAAGGTCGTCATGTTGGCATGACATCTGGACCTCTTGATGTTAGTTGTTTCCAAAGTGCCAAGAATGATGGACTTTCGACCAGACAACTTAACCTGCTGGTCAAATTCACTACTGGCCAAATATATTTTCTCTCATCGAAGGTTAACAAATCGTCGAGGGTGGACTGTCTCCTAGAGACCATTGTTGTCAGTTTTATTACCCCACCTTTCCTGGAGGCCTTTGGGCAAACCTTAAACCAATCGAATTGACTTCGTAGATTAGCTGAACTTCCCCGATCTATCTAGTTTGGAAAGTGTGATATCACGCGTTCGCATTTCGGCTGCTAGGCGCCTGATGCCACCCAAGTCGGAAGTACTTAACTTACCACAACCAAACGGTTCATGGGCTACAGGCCGAATAACCCGATATGGACAACCAAACAAACTTGTGTGTATCTTCGAAGCTTTTCTATATCCTGCCGATCGTGGTAGGGGTACACAACGCTCCGTGAATTCCTCTGCTTCTTCGCGGCAGTAGTGCATCATATATGAACGCTTCTGGTTGTCATCAATCAACCTATTTGTCACGTCACTTTCAAAATTTCTAAGACATTCAAGAAAGTTTGAACAAGGCAGCTAAAACGCGAAAACTGGTGGATGTGCGTTTTTACGAAAAAATTGGCGGACAATAGGACAGGACTTCGTCACTTGCCAAAATTCAACGACATTTTGCCGACCTTGCCAATTTTCCAACCAATACGTACTTTGTGGAATGTTTCCTCACGTTTTATATGGTTGTGGAATCAGGAAGCAAAAGCAGGATAACTTAGTAACTGGGGGAAAGTTAAATGATCACATGAACTATAATATATATATTTTGGGCGAAACCTTCCATGTGGAATTAATAACTGTGTGTTGGTTAATAGAATGTACATGGTTAGCGAACAGTTGCTTTCATATAACACG
>JTDE01004222.1:5483-28478 GCA_014338405.1 Paragonimus skrjabini miyazakii
ACGTTAAGCGAAGTTCGCGTACGTGCAAACTGTGTTTAAGTATAGAGATTTTTAAACGTATTTAGCAAACTATCGGTTTGTGATGTCTGTCACTTATTAGCCAGGGGCAATTTAGGAAAGTTGCGTGTGTGAAATAAAAGGAAAATCACGTGGCAGGCAATTTTTATCTATAAACGTATGGGTAAATGTAGAGAAGACAAAGTTCTTACCACTCTAGGATGACTGACAGAGAATTTAAACCGCAAGCTTATATAATGAAACATTTCCCGTAAACCGTATGCTTACTCCCGACATGTGTTTCTCATCTTCTGAAAACTCACAATTATTGTCAGATTTTACGAGTGCGCCATCGAATCTAGTTCATATCATACTACCCATAAATGGCACTAGGTAGTTTACAATAAGTAGAACAAGAAGATACAAATATAACCACCATTTATTGAAATAATACATTCAGACTGAACCTGAGACAACTTGGCGGTAATGATGCCAACTACCAATTAAACACTTGGCCGATATCACTCCTTACCACTCTGATTATTCACGTCTAGGCCTGAGCCGGATGATACTACTCAGCCAAAATATTGTTTGGTATGTCACATGCACCAAATGGTTTATAGTGTGGACATTCAAAATTCCCAGGACGTTAACAACGAAGCTGAGGTTCTTGAAACCGAGAAAACCTTTCGATTAATAGTCAGATTAACAGGATGGTATGACTGCCGATAAGCGTTCAAGCGCCAGTTGGGTAAGGAGTGATCTAGAGTCCAATGTGCTCCATGGTAGTAAGCGATATCCCTCGGGTTGGTTGATAAAGAACGCTACATAATAGTAACATGTATGTACATTTAGTGCTTGCCGTCATACCGCGTCACAGGCGCCGATACCGTTGGTTCACTGAGAAAGTCAGTTTAACTCCTGACCATACCTCATGCTAATTAATTCGTTGCAAGAAGTAAAGAGCCAGGGGCGGATATCGATAAGGCGGTTGCGAATCTGGCAAACTTGCTACAATCGGCGGTCAAGACAGACGGGAGATGTGCGGGGGTAAGATCGAACTGAAATAACTCCATGAGTTAAAATCGCCTCAAATGAGGGGAAACTGCTTGCAGAGATTAAACTGATGAATTTACGACTCATCCGTACTGACCTTACCCTGCTTATAACGACTGAGCGCTTAGAAGGATGAATGCATCAGTTGGATCATAAAATGTTGTGAATTGTACTTGTGACACATCAATAAGTTCATAAACGAAGAAGAAAGTTTAGGTCGACGGTGGTTTGCGTTCTGAGTACACACAACGATAACAAACAGTGTACAGGCGTGATCCAACAGCTGAACAATCTCCACGAAATAAACTGTTCATACCGAAGAATGTTGGTTGCCATACGACATATTGGGTAGTAAACACAAACTAGTATTAACGAAAAGCGATAGCAACTTATGCAAAGGTTTACATTGCGCAACCACAATGTAGTCAAGTTAGAGCAGCCTATGGTAATGTGTTTAACTTAATAATACGTTGAGTTCACGTGATTTTCGCAATTACGCAGAAACATTTTCGTCCAGCTCGACCCCGCCGTTAAGAGGGAAACCTGGGTTAGCCCGTTGGCTCTAACATTGTGCGATGTGGCAGGTACAATTAGTTGCGCATGTAACACACTACATCCCCGTAAACACAGTTACCATTAATCTTTAGTGACCATTATTGTAAGAAACCTGCAAATTCCATGGCTTCTATAACAATCGATTTCAGAAAATGGACAAAGGTAGAGGTCTTCTAGCAGTGCGCACGTTCATGAGGCGATCGATCTAAGTGTTTCCTGGGACTGTAGGGCACTTTACACACCATACGTTATATGTTGTCATACGACCATGCCAGGCTTCACGTGAGAGGCTGTCAATCTTTAAGCAGCAACTGTCAAAGGGACTGAGATTCTAAATCACATCCGTACGATTGGCTTCCAGACCTCGTAACCACTGAGTAATTTCAAGCCTCTTCGTAATGTCGGCTGAAAAGGCAGATTGTTGATGCCCGGAGTTTAAATCGTTACTACTGAGCTGTCAAGACAAACGCGTCCAACGAAAAGGTGGACGATTAACAGAAGTAAATTTAGGGCAACACACCAGACTACATTCTTGAAGGTGAAAAGCTGAGTACCACCAACCATGAATGAAACCTGAAAACGATCATTGCAGACAAGTGAAGTCTAATTTCGAGCTGCAGCTCAACGATCAAGAGATGATCAGTTTGATACTTCGGTTTCTTACCAGACTGTCTGAGAAGTTTGAGTATGAAGCATTTTCCATCATTTTCAACCACCCCACACACATCATGAACTGAATATGTCAGCTAGTCTATATCTCGTGAAGGATATTACACATGCTGAGTGTACAACAAAGGATGACAAAGCGGGTTACAACGCTCACAATCAGATCATTATCATTATCAGCTTTGAGTCGTATCCGTGGGCAGTCGGTTCGATCTGTCGTTGATCCTCACGGAAGTCCACATAAACAATGGAAGAACTGAGTAAGAACAATGGATAGCGAGATCATACAGTTCGTCGGTTAAAAACGATATCGGAGGTAGCGACTTGCCGCAGTCAATGGCCAGCATGAATTCACACTTGCGATTGGTTTATTTGATCTTGTTTTATCCAAACTAATGGTCGTGGTGAACAGGGACTAGTGGCTGACACGATCGAGTGAGTGAAAGTTCGTTTGGCTTTAAAAAATAAAAACTAGAGAGGTGGAAAAACATGGAGAGAAATAGACTGGTGTATCAGAGCAACGATAGCTACGGATATTTCCCGGTCTTTGATGCCGCAGAAAAGGGTATCCCACTTATTACCACCAATTTGAAAGCCTGATCTGCAAAGCAACAAGAGCTAACAGGTCTGACTTACTAAGTACTAAGAAACAAGCCCATTTCAGGAGCGCAGTAAATGAGACCTTGACGTCTGATTCCGGTTACTGCTGCGCTCAGGCAATGTATCCAAAGGTACATCAGGCTTCTCATGAGCACTGTAAATTCTTCGATCGTATTGCATGATAAGCTGACAGTCAAAGTTAACCATTGGGCGATCGAAGTGCTCGTTGCTTGGAAACATTTGTTCCAACACTCCTCTACTTTACATGAGAGACATCGGTGCTGTAACTACAAAAATTGTTCTGCTTTATACTGAGAATCGTATCTCACTACGTAACACACCCACACAGTTGATAGTATGAAGTGCAACTCAGTACAACTGCTTTGCGTCCCACTACTATGCATTGGCTTGCCTGACATGGTTGTACTTGGTAAAACCGAACTATTATTCAGTATAGTCCTCTGGATCAACACAGTATATAAGCGTAACCACCGGGTTAAGGTCGTAGGAGAGTAAACAAACTGCTTAAATTGATACAATCTATCGCGTAATATCGACGAGTCAGAGATGCTTAACCTTTGGGCATAGGATTTCCTACCAATCATAGGATCTGTCCAACCTCTACTTTGGCACAGACAAAACCACCACCTTGGAAGTAACTCGCTGAAAATACATTAAATTAGCCATACGGATTCTTAACCATGTTCTCGTTTCCCGATAGCCTTTTTCTCATTTATGAACGTTCTGATGTTAACTTTCCTAGTCCTTCTGAACAGCTCAACACTGAAACAATTGTGTACTAACTTTTTAAACCCCTCCTAATCTGTATCCTCCCGATAAATAAACAAAAACTAAAGATGAAGAGAAGGGAATAAAATGAGCTTTCAGACCTCACACAAACCACAGTCAAAAGGACAGAGTGCCGCCTGATCAGTATATGAAACAAGACTGACAAAGAGAGTTTAGTCTGATGACCAGCAGACAAGATGAAAACACCAAACATAACTTACCCGAACGAGCGAATCAGATTGTCCGACAGGTCCGGTCGTTCGGACTCCACTTTTTTAATGACAGACTGACAGAAGTCGGCCACTTTCATCCCTACAAATGGAATAAAGAAGAACAAATAAGTACGTGGACAGTGCATAACCAACTGGTCAACGGGAACACAAGGTCATACGAGAATAGCGTTACTAAATTCGATTCCGAACCACTTATGCTAACTTTACCACACACTGATGAATCTGTCACCAAGTCAACCAAGCCCAGTTTCCCCTCTTTTGTTAAATAACTCTAATTTGTAACCACCCAGTCTCGTCTTCAGACACACAACAGACTTGCCTCATGTAGTGCACGTGGCAGGGGCCATGGCCATAATGCTGGTGTGCCAAACATCAAAGTGATATATCTGCTTGATGGACGCAACCCCCAAACACCATTTAATCTTGTCATCTTCATTGTTCGTACACGTATGCAGACAAGTCAACAGGCAGCTCACGTATGTACTTTGAAGACTCGCGCCATCGATTCTTGCTGTCTTGCTGAAACACGGCTTTAGGGTTCTAGTTCAGTGCTACAACTTCAAGCTCTGTCAGATGCTTCGCTGCGTACGCACAACACGCGTTTCTTTAGAGACGCCGCGGTCCAAGTCGATGACGGAATTATTCCAGATGCATACGTAGAGGAAACGTTGCTTGACTGAATACTCGTCAACAGCTGTCTTTGGGCCGTCAGACTATAAGGTGCGGCTACCGCGTCAGAAAACGTCAGTCACAAACGTTGTCTGTTTGTTATTGTAGCATGTACTTTAGTGGACCATAGTCCGGAAGCAGTCGAGGAGGAAAATTACTATTAACTCTTTAACCTTCTGCCCACCGCGCGATGCTCGGATGTTGCAGTACTGGCTGGAAAACTGAACACCCGAATAGGCAACCTAAGCGCTGATGAGCGTGACTTAGGTGACCCACAAACCTATGGCATTCGTCGGATGGACGACAATGAACGTTTGCCGAAGCCTGGCACTAATAACGACTCGTTTCGGGGGAGTACTAATTTTTGATGCTCCATCCGGCGACCGTCATCGCCGGGTCAATCATGGAGACAAATTGATCACATAGCCGTCATCTTTCGGTGGCGTAGCTGTTCTTAAGACTGAAAGTCAAGTTCGAACACCTGTGTGGATTTCGATCGTGCACCGTTATGTGCCAAGTTTTCGCTCTGCTCTGGTAGGAGGCTACTTTGCCGCCAACCACAAACTAGCAGGGACACAGGCGCCTTATGCATACAAGTGTGCGTTTTCCTCTAGTCTAGGTTCTCACCCAATAGATGACATGGAAGCACACTCCATGCACATACAACATGCAATACATAAGTGCGGCGCTAACTGTAAAGTGCTACTGCTCATTCAGCTGCTAACCGCTAGATCTTTGTGCAATCACTGGAAATTCTTGACGCCCGCTGGAATATATCATCCAGGAGTGAGTACAATTCAGCCCGGGAAATTACTCGTTTAGAGTTCCAGAAGCAACTACGAGAGGGCTCACGCACATCGTGCGCAAACCACCGACAAAGTACACTGATTCCTATTGCGACAAAGTTGCTCGCAGCAATAGTACTTCGTAGACTAAGCAAAACGCACGAAGAACATGTACGAGAGGAGCAAACTGGGTTATACCCTGATCGTGACTGCATTGATCACATTTTCACATCCCGCTGGATGTTTGATCTCACCATTCATAAAGAAGACCTACACCATTTGTAGTCTTGGATATATATATATATATACTTATGACAGAGTTGAGTGGGTAATCAGTAATTAGTGCTACGTATCGATTCACGTGACAATTCGAGGCGATTGACGTCGTTAGAGTGCACAGCCAGCACAAAATGTACACTCACTGAGTTCACTGAGTAGTCACTCAGTACGGTTCTAATAATTGTGGTCAGCTAGCCGGCTCATTCACGTTGTGCGTGTGATTAACTGAACAACAATCAACACGTCGACTTAAGACTGCTATGCGTAATCAAACAATGCTTGGTTTATTTTAACTGGGCATGTGCGCAATAAACTGTACCATCTACATTGCACAAAATAAATCTAACCGATTACATTTTACAATATGATATGTTTGCGCAATATGAGGCTACAACCTAAAAGAGATAAGATACACATTGAATTTGACATAACTTGACGCTATTTGGTCGTAGCTGTGGGATGGCACTATCGCCACCTGTAACATAGATGATTATAGTAGTAGACAGGGTTCGTAAAAATCCAATGGGCGCAAATGAATAGTAACCACACCTCTGACGTTTCCGGAACCACCACTCTGGCGAACAGGGGCTTCAGTTTTCCAAACGACGGGTCTGAATACAAATCACCACTGAGTAACCAGTGAGCATCACAGTAAATCTCCGTTCGTCTGGCCAAAGATTTCCAGTCTGCGTCACGACTGTTGCCTACGTGCTCTATTCACAACAGATGCTTTCGGCTGAGCCTGCACAATCACTCGGATGACACATTTCCGGCTCTAATCTGTACTCACAAGTATTACGACTTGGCTGTCGTAACTCATAACAGTAACCAAAGTAGCAGGAGAAAAACTGCGAAACAAAAACAACAATCTTACAGATTGCGACATATCACCATCTCTAGAAGTTTTTCTAAGCAATGCGGATGGTCGCGTAGTACTTCCTGCATCGGCTCTTCAAGTTCACTCATGTGAACATCTGACCCAAACCTATCCCTCCTATGTGTTTACCTCTGTATAGTGCACATCGCCTGTTTCTGACCGTTAATTGGACCTTGAACCAGTTGTCTTTGTATTATCGCGTCAATTTGGGCCAATAGTCAACTGCCTATTAATGCACTTTGCTTGAATGGTGCGTGCATCACCTTTTTGGAGCTTGGTTCGCTCCCGTTGTTTTTGAACTTCTTGACTGCTCAAAATAACTATGTTGGCCTGTTCGGTGCCAGATTGTGATCGGGTTCCCGGAAACGATCTGTCGATCAAAACTGTTGCTGTTGTCACTGATTTTTTTTTTCAATAGTACCGTGGCACTGTGACCCAATCTTGTTTTGATTATTCGGAATCACTGGTTAATCGCTACATGTGACTCAACGTATTCGTGCAAGACCCTACACTTTCACATAGCTCAGCGGAACGACCCAAACTCCATAACCCGTGCAGTCACGTCAACTGTTTGCTGCGGTTCGCTCAAACCGAACAACGTACAGTACGCGATCGGGACTATGTCAATATGTGAGATACGTGACAGGACCAGCACAGGCATTTTTTTCGGATATCGCTTGCGGAGGTAAAGCCCCCTCAAATACGCGTCAGGAGACCAAGATGTCACACAGTTGGCACATCCGAGGCAGACTGTGGGAGTGGTACTCACAGTCGGAAATCGTGGGCGCACAACTCCAGCGCGTATAAACAGGGTAATCAAGCCTTACATCATCACTCTTTCATTCGTTCATTGATAACGATCGTAAACCAACTGAGGCGACACTGGGGCCTCAGCAGTTGCAGTAATACACTGGTAGTAGATACCGACGCATAACTGCTACACCGTCGTGATGCACGAAAAGATAGTTCACAAATATGGGATAAAAGGACCTGAACCATAAAACTCTCATGTCTAAAGGCAAACATGCCAACAGCCTACAGACAAATAACAGTCAGCAGCAAGGCAGTACGCTGTCCCATTTCAGTGACTGTCTTTAAGTTACAGACATGGTTTTAATCTTCCCATCAGCAATAAAGAGCAAAAAATCAGTAGCTCGCGTCGATGCTCAGCTGTTATGCAACCATGAAGTGATGAGCAAGACGCAGCTGGAATGAGAGGGCGAGAAAAGGACTTAGTTACTAAAAACAAAGCACTTGCACTACAAAATATTCGTCGTCATGTGACACACAAAATAATGTGCGGGTTAGATAGTGTCAGACTGCTCAAATCAGAGGAGCAGTCGTGATAGCCGGAGTAGGAATAGGAGATTGAGAATCCGCTGTTGTTACCACCAGCTCTCAGTCGCACAATAACAACCGGATTAACAGCCGCACCTCCTAGTGTCTCCAACCACAGGTTTAGGAGTCACGGAAACCTAGTCAGTTGGATCAACGTGTTATACTGGCTAAACTATTGGTAACTACGTTCAGGTCACCAAGTGTCCACCTCGAACGATACGTAAGTCGGATTAACAATGGCGGTGTTCAGTGTGGCAAACGACAGGATAGCGTCCTTTGTACATGACCCAACCATAAAACCACATGCATCCACAAAGGTTCTGAGAACTAAATTGTTTCGTTTTTGTTATCAGTATCCGCCTCTCAGCAGATCAATGGTAAGCCTCGTCTACCAACCACACGGGCACGGATTTGAACAGCCTCATAGTATCCACCCCAGACGTGACATTGTACTTTACCTGGCAACAAACAACTTGCGATGGAAAAGCTGAAGACAACTTTTATCCGCTTTCCCACCTCATTTTAGCCCACTCATTAGCGTTACTAGACGCGTGCGAAGTAACACAAGTTAAAAAGTCGGAAACGGATTATCCTCTAATCCGGGTAGCCACACTTCCTTGCTCAACACTACCATCGCTTTCACTATCGCCTTGCAACCATGTCTGTGTCATCAGAAATTACCTAAGTTGGAAAAGGTCACTTTAGCTTCGAAGATACGAGTTTCCATTTTATTTGCTATATTGCCGTCGTTACTTGTACAATTTCTTAAGCGAAATAACCAGTCAACAATCTTTACGTTTATTATCCAAGGCTGAAGTTGAATAAACACTGGTACTGCATAGGCATTTTAAAGCTGAAAGCCGCATGTAGCAGGGAGAGCGACAACGTTTAACGTTGTCTGACCGGCCTAGAGATGTCATTGTTGTGTGGATTAGCTAAAATGATGGACACTATTAAGCTTTGTATTGCAAAGTATCACTCATATTTCCTAAATTTTATAAGAAAAATCTAAAAAGGAGCTTGACCAAAAATTAGGCAAAATGAACGACCTAACCTGGTTTGATCTCAGCAATAGCCCAGTCGAGCAAATCGTGTAAATACGCGTAGACAGTTGACTGTTCCTCAGTCGGATTAACCAGCAAAGTCCGGATCACGTTAGAGCAGTACGACTGGTAGCGAACTCCCAAAGCACAGATAATGACGCCAAAATGAAGATTCTGGTCATCGCTGAAAGGCAAAAAGAAAGTGCGAATACACGTTGCTTTCTAGGAAAGTTGTAACATCAAAACCAAAACATAACAGGAGACATTCCCGGAAGGTGCACAAGATGAGTTCAATGACTGGAGTGCAACCTAAGTTGTACAAAACAGTGTGACTATATACGGACAAGAGATATCGTTAGGGCATTCAAACTCAAGCAAGAGAACGATTAACGTTTAAAACCTTGGCTAAAACGCCCGTACAACAAGGCAGTGGATAGCTGACAGTGGAATAGAGTAAATGCCTATTTCCAAAATAACCCAGCCTTATTCTAAACCACAAAGGGAAGGACCAAGGGACTTCCACTGGTTAATCCTCTACCGATATTCATCCAATGAATACCGGCGTAATTAGCATATCAACTACTTTGTCCTAACAGGCAATTGCGATGCACAAACATCAAAACCCGATCTTTAGAAGTAAGACAATAAGTAACTGCCGACCGCGATCGTGAAAAATTGCTAGAGAACAGCAATCGCAACTAACTTTACCATAAGTACTTTAGTGTGTATAAAGTCTGACTGAAAGACCAGAACTTATCAACTGAGGGACCTATCTGCAGCAGCCGTTCATAGAAAGACACAAGTGACACCGCGGATATGCTCACGACGGGACAGAATTTACCAACAATGAACTTTTCTAATCATCCGGAGTTACATCAGATAGCCGAACCAAATGCGAACATGGCATTGATAACAGTACTCGATCTGTTGGGTTTCCAGCGGAGTAGGAAGAATATTCGTACAGCCCGGCTTTTCACATAAAGTTGGGATACACATACACACACCCGGTGGTGTAAGTTGGCAAACGCAACCCGAACTCTGGCTAAAGATACTACTTGTTATCCCATCAGATGTTTTGCCAGCGTTTACACAGCTGTCCGATTATCTCTAACAGCTCACCGTTAACAGCGAGCGAAGCGTGAACTGCTGACAGTTTTTTCAGTACCCAAACTGCATGCAGTGCAAAAAAAAATCAAACGATCACCAAGATCGATGAGTGTGAATCCAAAATAGAACAGGGTCTGAAATCTAGGCGGAAGTCGCCATCAGTGGGCAATGTTTTGAGTGTAGGGCCACACACGCACGCATATTCAGCACCAAGTTTAACTAGATGGTGGTGTGGTAAGCGGCCGGCACGACGAAGAAAGGTAGCTGTGATGGTTTTCTTAGAGTAAAAAGTGGGGGAAATAAGAATATTTAAGAGCCCAAGCAGTTTTGAAGATTTAGATTCTGAATCAGCAAGAACGCGCTTAAAGGCGTCGTTGATCACCAATTTCTATTCAAGAGGTTTCCTAGTATAATCGGGGGGAGCATCTACGGACTTCGATTAAGAGAACAATGGGAGTATTCGTGATCCAACGAAAAAGAAATGCGACAGCACCAACCTTTCGATGCTGAATTTCAAGTTGAATCTCCCACCACTCTGGATGATGGGGTCATAGCACATTTCCAAACTGTCTGGATCCAAACCGTTGAGTAGATTCGCTTTCTTCAGAGCAGCCTGACAGCTGCCGGATAACTTTGAATGTTTCATTTTCTACAAATATAGAACATAGCAATTTTGGAAAATGAGTAGGACCATAAAGGGAACTCCGAAGTTGAGAGGAACGGTTAAGAGTCAAACTAACAGGAATGTTGTGGAGTTAGTCAGAAAACTGATCGAGACTATACACACATGTTACAACAACAAATGCATTAGTGTTAAGTTAAGTAGCCACTGCGAATGCTGATGAAGGTGTAAATGAAACGATCAACACACTCTCAAAAGTAAGAACGGCGTTTGACAACCACCACCAGCGCAGCTAAACGTATCTTTCTATGAAGACAGGCAAATTCGGAAGCCCTGGGCACTACGGCTGCGAAACCAGCGGAAAATGGCCTATAATTGTCCTTCTCGACAGGTGCTTCTGCGCACGACTATCCGTAAATGGTGGAACCAATATACGACCAGCAAATCTGTCAGACAACGGACCTCTAGGAGTAGCAAACCTAACAACTCTCTACATAACGTGATATCTCGTCATGGAGTTCATTGACCGACACACAGGCTCTGTATACCATCGTGATGCCTTACTAACAAAACCGGAAAACAGCTGGAGAAAGCGACATGGCTGCCAGACTCCGCACCGAGGTATAAAACAATTGACATCGAGGTTTGTTCTTGCCCACTCGACGCACCTCTCCGGATTGAGGACCAGATGACCTAGAATATTTAGAATGTCTGAGGATTTTACTCAAAATCGTAAGGAACAGCGCACGTGTAGAAAAACCGGCATACGTTGAGTAAAGTAACTTACTCTCCCCTGTTTATTGCATGTAGCATTACACCGACCCCAGCAGAATGGTGTTTCCGAAAGACGTAACACTAGACCTTTCTACAAATATGCAAGTTCCAGATGACATACGACGTAACGGGTTACTGAGTTAGTTATTCGTTTACAACGATAATGAAGTATTGTGACTCGGACCGCTGCTCACCACAACAGTGTCGGGGTTAAGATTGGGATAAAAAAAGTCAAGGAGTTAAAAATTAGCCAGATGCAATCGAGGCAGCTTGGGATCGTACACGTAGCTGCTTTATAGGTGGACTGCATTGCTGTTCTCCGCCCATAATATAAATTGCTATAGGCATTCACATTAAAAGGCGTGTCGAAATGCACTTTACTGTGCAATATGTGGGGTGGATGCTACAAGTCTGCTCTAAACCGGACAAGATCATTCGAGATAACGCGGCTTCCAGTCCGTGAAGACTGAACGATCGTCTAGTCTTATAACAGAAAGTTACATAGACAATTTCACCTGGGTTGTTGCAAGCAAACCTCCTGATGGCACTTTAACAACATCGACCTCAAAATGTCATCCGCGAAAATGAATTTTGAGCTCGACAAACAAGTGCCGTAATGCGAAACGGCGTTGATCCTGCTTTCAGCTTAACTCGGAAAAACAGGACAGAACACAACTAGTACCAGCAGACAGTGACAAAAAAGCAATTCGTCAATAAATGTGCAGCGTAATGAAGTCACAACAAAAAGGATTAAAAACGGGTATTGTGATAATATCGCCTGAATGGCCTACCAACAAAAGGTTTCGCCTTTCAGATGCTGCATCAGTAAACAAGACAATCAGGCTAAACTCAATACAATGAAAAAGGAATATGTCACATTGCATAGAGATGCTAGCAACCAGCATCTAAGGGAGGAGCACGATACCCAATAGACACAACGTGCAACCGAGATGAAACAAGCCCAGTTACCAGAAACTCTGTAAAGGCTCTTTCACCTCGTTTAAGTAACAGGTAGCAAAAAAGCGTATATAAGCTGGACAAACTGTGAAGCCAAAGGCGAACTTATTCATAACCTGCAATGACGCTTAGGACGTTGAGCGGAGTACTTCCCACATCAATTCGACTGGCCACCAGCGCCATTACGAAAACCTTCGGACACCTGTGCTTGTTGGTCTGCTGACGTCTTTCCGCCTTTGCAAACAACAGTCTGTCTTACTTGAGGCCAAGCTCTTGAAACATCACAAATTCAAACGAACTCTCTCTGATCTTCTTATAGATGGGGACCCAAACTTAGTCGAGGAGCTGACGGTTCTAGGTGAGTGGAGTTATTCCGAATGACTGGAGTTTGACTGGCGTTAACCCCAATTTAAAAAAGAGCTTGCGCACTTTGTGTATAAACTACCGAGGGATCAGCTTGATTTCCATTGCGTCGAAACTATCCATCGATACCGTACTTCGCGAACTACGCCTTACACATAGACAACAAACCTGTGACCAGCAGACCTTGTTTCGCTAAGACCGTGGCTGCACTGATAGTCGACTTTTTAAATATCGCAAGGACTTATGCACTTTGGGAATGCCAACCGAGTAATGGTGTGTCCGAGAAGTAGGTCTCCTAGAAAGTAGTTTGATATCAAGCCTCGAGTCACTTTGGGGCTTGTGGCAGCTCACTGCCGACTTTCACCACCTCAAGTAGGGTGCGACAACATTGCCCACTCCCCTTTCCTAATCACATTTGAAGTAGACAAGATCTTGGAATACTCAATCAAGCCTGGATATTGTACCTCGCAGCCATTCAGTTACGACTTCAAGGCTCTAGCAAGACGATCCACGCAGGTGTTTGCTCAGTCACTTGCTAGGTTACACATTATGAGTGCTGCTAGGTTGAACAATACAACAGCATTCGAGATGGCATAGAACTGAACTCAGAAAGTATTTTGATAAATAAACCTCATATCACTCAGTGACCGGAAGGCACTCGACCTCATATGTATTTTTTAATCCATCTCGGCGAGATTCAGGACGCCGATGATACTAAGAACAATTGGGAACTATGATTGATGAAGTCAAATAAGGCAAACGCTTTATAGTATCCAGAATAGGTCATCGAACAATCACACTGCTGGTATCTCTGAGGAAAAGGCGATTTTCGCCAAGTGGTGATTAAAGGGCATCGCTCCAAGGCATGAGAACTTCGTATACCAAGCATTTGTGAGAGCATCACAACCCGATGGCTTTGAAATGTGATTACTTGGGCAGAAGACTACGTCATTTCCAAAAGTTCGGTCACCGATGTCTGCGTACAATCGCACAAATCTGGTAGCATCAGCGGCCAAACAACCATGAAGTTGGGAATCAGATATTTGGTAACAGGGTGAAGCAAGTTCGGTTGTTCAATCTATAGGAGTGCTCAGGCTAGGCTATGCAGTAAGGGTTTCAACCAATCGTCTGCCATGCCCATCGCTCTTTGCTCATGTGCCAGCTGGCTGGAATGAGGTCAGGAGTGAACAAATGATGACGTAGCAGAGAGAACTAAGGAAAGTTCCCAGTAGGTTCTCCACCAGAGGTCGGTCCATCTCCCGGGTTGGGGAAGTTAACGGAGATGGCTGTTAACTTGGTTCAGGGGCGTGGATGTTACCTTTGTTCAGTTGAAGTGCCTATAGGGTAAACGTATTTAATTGAGCGGGGTCGCGGAAAACTGCAAGGAAGCCGTCAAGCAGATGACGCTTTATTTTCAGTTGCAGTTCGGTTGTTTGTTTGCAAGGTGCAGATATCATGACATTCCAATTCCGAGTTTAAGCAAAAAGGATTTGACAGAGATGAGGTCTAATCCCTGTCCTTTCTTTTACCTTTAAATTACCGATTGATTTTCTTTTCATGGTTTTATAGCAGCTGAGCGTCAGTATCGCTTACCGATGTACTGCCCTTGACGACGACCCGTTGCATCCTTTCATTTGATCGAGCGACCACTTATCCGCTTTTTAGACTATCGCCTTCAACGTATTTCTCGTCACTGTTGCAGCGAACGGCGGCTCGATCCACGAGACAATCTCATCAGACTTGCGGTCGTCATGAATGAGTGACAAACTGCACAAAGGGCAACATGAGCACTTCACCTTAATAAAGTTAATTATCGGACACAAAGATCTCAAAACTCAGCAGCTTTCAAATTCACTGTTGCTTCTAGATTAGCAATACCTTTAGTTCCTGACTAGAAGACGAAGTCATAGAAGCTGTCGACGGGTGTGAACAGTTGGAAAGCGGCACCTCGAAAGATAGGGGTCTCGGGAATAGAATCCAACCCTTTATTTCAACAGCTAGAATAACTCACTAACCTGGGGCACCTTTGGTGTCAAAACTGTATTGCTTAAACCTAAGCAGCACACTTATAAGAGTACACACACAGGTGTATTACTCTACAGCTACGAAATCTGGATTTTACAATTAGTGGGTACCAAACAAATCTAGATCTTTAATCACTGCCACCCACGTTCATTCGCACACATCAGATGACAGTGAAGATAAGTAACGGGGCGAAGGGGTAAAAAACGGTCTTGAACAGCGAGGACTGAATAAATTCAAGGAACAGATTCGGAGGGTTGACATTAATTAAGGAAATCGATTCAACATTTGCCCTGCTGTAATCTTTTCCGAGCGTACAGCTAACTAGTGAAAGATACCGGGGTATCAACTGATGACTTAGCGAACGAGAAGGAAAGCAGCCACTAATGTGTTGAGAACCACATGTTGTGTTCGTCTACTAGCCCGGAGTCTTTGTGGCCTATTTGACCTTTAGTTCAAAACATTAGAAGACATGGCGGCTAACTAATTTTAGTAGGGTGAACGTTGTCGTGGGACAGTCTGTCGTATGTACATTTAATTAAGCGAGGCAGTGAAAATTGGAGGGAATTTGAACCATCCTTAGTTGCAAATCGGTTGTATGTTTGTAAGAAGTGGGTACCTTGAAGTTGATTGTTTGGAATACATGGGGTTCAACAAGTAGACGTTTCCCGTTCCTCTTTTTTTATCCTGAAAGTAAGAATTTTCTTTCTTATAGTTTTACAACAGGTAATCACAAATGCTCATCACTGACGTACTGCTGTAAATGGCACAAGTGTATTCACATCTCAATCTCAAGGTTTCCAGGGCATGCATCACCTCAACAACTCGAATTCGTTTGAACATGGAGGGAAAAGGTTGGTGAAGGCACCACACGGATTGGTCATTCGCGCTAAAGTGTAAGCTAACGAAGCGGCATCATGCAATCAAGTGAGGACATCCAGATGCAAGATAAGCCCTGTCAGCATAGGAGGTAGGATTGAGAACGACCATGTTGAGTGCCACTTTGAAAGTACAGAGTGTAATTGGGGCCAAACCAGTCGTTAAGTATGGTTCGTAAAGCTTTCGAGGAGTGGTTGAGTAAGATAAGACCACCCGTACAGCTCCTGTCGATTAGCCAAACATTGAGAATGCTATGCAACGGGATCACTGGAACCTTTAACCCCAAAGGTACAGGCAAATGTACATGAAGACAAGATAATTAGAAATCTTAGCGAGCTCCACCAAAAGTTGGGATTACGCCATGGATGTCAATAGTTACCCTACATTTGGCATCAGTACAACAATTAAGACAGGTCCCCATTTATCTGGGACTTAAAAAGGAAAGCCTCAAGCAGTGTGAGGGGTGACTGGTTGAAAAGCGGTCTTTGGGTTTCAAATCACACAGCAGATGATTGCCCACAAAAATACCCACAGAGAGGGAGTGAGAAGGTCTGGATTTACGGCTTTGTTGCATTTCGATCATATAATCAATAAAAGGTCTCTGACGAATTGGCAATACACAATACTATGTGTGAGACTTAGACAAAGAAATGAATGAAAAATACCAAAGATGAATCATGCGTGACAAACAGCCAGTCTCAGCATCACCGTCGACGGTGTCAAACCACAGGTAAACATCCCCCTCCGGTTCAGACCAACAAGCCAGTAACACCTTACAAAACAACACCATGGCATCAAAATCTTCATGCCATAAACTTATGGCACACACCGATCACCTGGATGCCACTTCAAGCGTGATCCAGACTACAAAAAGTTCACGACACCACATTCGCAAGCGGTACTCGCCTAACAAGTTGTGGGACAGCCAGTTGAATTGTTCACCAAAACGTCAGGCTCGCCTGTTACTATGACAAACTGAGATGAAGATAAGTAAGTCTTTTTCATCAGACTGAATTAGGAGTGATCGAAAAGGCACCGCCAACGTCTAAATAAGGAAATCCGTTCTATCCATTTGGACCTAACAAGTAACTCTCACGGCGTTTAAGTAGTGTTTTCTCCGTTTGTGTCAACTCGAGACAGTCCTTACAACATTTGAATCGGGGGTATTATCGACGGCAAAACTACTGACGTCCCGACATTGAGTGAGTGACTGCTCACACGGACGTCATAACTGAATAAGGTCCGCGTCTACCAAACTGGAAATGTATACGTCGTTCGATTTACTTTAGACAAGATTAACAACAGGATCAAGGAAGCGACAAAGATGACGATCAAACGATAAACGAAGAGTCGCATCTACATTCACTTGTAGTTGAGCAACAGAACAACAAAGTGTAGCTTCTTACGAGTGCATACCGAATACGAACAAACAAGAGAAACTCATTCACAACATGACTTTACCACTGTAGCGCCATTCTAAGACCAAATGTGCCAACCAATCATTTGCAAAATAAGGTAGCTAAGATGACCTTACAAATCGACAGTAAGGTCAACGAAGTTTAAGTGTCTGGTCGGTTGAAAGTAGTGTGGAAACGTCGCAGAACGCCTTCGTAAGCAGATGGAGCATAAGCCAATACAATGAACATAGGCTTTGTTATTCTATAGCCGATAAATATCCGTGTTACTCAATCTATTGTTGCAGATGATGAAAATAATGATCACGAGATAACATGCTGAAGTCAGAACCTTGCATACGAGAGAAAAATATAACAGGGTTAGGATGTGAATGGATGTACGCTAAATCACCTAGTGGAAACGCTTGCTGAAGATGGATGAGAGCTTCAATATCTATTCCCTTCTTAAGGAAAAATTATCCGGGAAGAACTGGCGGGTCCGTTTGAGGCACAGTAGATAATTGTGTGCACAACTGGAGGACCAATCTGAGTCCGACTCACCTAATCGTGGAGACCTAATGTTTAGGAGACAGCAACAAGGATGACGTGGAGGTCTGGTTTCCATTGCTGACACACAACGGATACAAAGTAAGCCACCTCATCTTTTTCTGTGTGTACGTTTTTCGGCTTACATGACAAATCAACAGAAAAAGCGTGGGCAACAGAAACCACCGAAAAACCGACCAAAAAGACTGATATTAAGAGACTTACTCTGTCATAGTCAATTGTGTCCATTATTTCCTCTCGGAGACCCTTTGTAAAGACATTGCATGTAACGTTACTGGCTTTCTTCAGCAAATTTAGTTCATTCTCGTCTTTGACAGCGAATAAATCACTACATGCACCAGAGATATCAAGCATTTCGAACTTCGCAGTTTGCAATGCCGACTGGAATGCGCTTGTCAGTTCAGAAGAGAATTTGTCTTTAGCAAGGTGTCCAACAATACGACCCTGGGTTTTTAAAAATGAACCGAATATACATCAAACCCCACATTACGACTGGTCGAGATGGCAGAGATGAGCCTTCCAATTTCCGCCTTGTCATTGTCCGACTAGAAATGACGTACAAATGAAAAAGATACTTACTGGATTTCGTTGAATTAAGATAACTTCCCGATTTTCATCGTTGCGCTTCGTGAGCGGTTGTAAGAATTCAATTTTCTTTTTGCCGCATAAAATAAAGATGGATTTTTCACAGAATACAATAATTGTGTCCTGCAACTCATACCCAAACAACCAAACCTGACGAATCATGGGGTAAAATTCAAATTCATACGTGAAGAGATAGTGTTTTGCCATAAACGCTGTCAAATTTCCCCGCCGGTATTACTACTGCATCAACTGCGTGTAACTGACTGGATGCATTGCTCTGGAAATGTTATCTATATTTTGGAAATATTCGCCTACTCTCCAATCCTTGTATAGTTGACCACATCTGGAAATAAAAGACGGAATATCCAACTTCAGAGCACACATTAAGAAATATTCAAAATACAAAACTTCCCGCCCGCGCTGTAAAATATGCTGGTTATGGTCAATAGTAAACGGTCAGATTCAGATAAGACCGGAACTTCAGGATTATCGCCGGTAAGTTTTCCCCACAACTGCACGTGAGTGAAACCGGAGCAGGAGCTGATTACAACCCGGCAAAACTGAGTCAACTAGCATTGTATTGATTTTTTCTGTGGTTTGTATACAGGTCTGAGGCTGATGGCCCAAATCACGCGGATCTAGTTTGTGTGTCTGTTCCGATATCTGGCAATCCCCAACTGACCTGGAAGGCAGTCATTGAAAACAGGCTGTGAAACCGCGGAAAACTAATAACATTTTTAAACGAACCCTAGAACAGAAACTGGCCGCCTGTGGGGAAAAACTGTTACCTAAGGGAGGTTCGACGCCGAAGCTTGTAGAGCTTCTTGTCGTGACCCCTTCGAATGTTATCAGCTTTTGAGATAAAAACTGCCGCACGAAACTTTGGCTAAAGAAAACGTGTGTGAAGATTAAGTCACCATGGAGTATTTGAAGCTTGAGTGGATGAAGATCAAGAATTCCAAGACGAGACTTACAAGAGAAATGCCACAAACCAGTTACCATTTTAGCGGCGATTCGTTGGACACGTTCAGTGACCAGTATATCCCTCTCCAATCTTGTGTATACGACCTGATTAGCATACTCAGGGAAAGGTCTTATATGGACCCCGTAAGGCGTGCGAAAAGCATGTGTCTACGCGAAGGAAAGTTATTTTTGTCATACTGGATCCGATATCCCTTTCTGGCGGCCACCTGGTCGTAATAAGAAAAGGATAAACCAGACAACAGTCATATCTCAAGGTCCTTCGCCAGATCAACATTTACGATATCAATCACACTCTGTGCATTATTTATTACCAGCAGGTTCCTGGAATCTCCTCCAAGCGACATATATGTAGCGGGTTTTGTAGTGCTTGGTTCCTTCAGTAATCGAAGTGCCTTAGTCTCGGATATCTCTAGATTCCCTCTTCCTGATAACAGCATCGAAACCACACGAAGACATAACCGATTGAGTCGGTGGCCGTTGGCAAACCAAATCGCAAACAAAGTCCGTAGACTTCGTGAACACGAGATCCACTACTGAGAATCTTTTATCCGCTCTAAACCGTGATGGTCAGCAAACGGCTTCAGTAGCGTTTGGGAAGTAAGATCTAGCAAATCATTCCCCAAACTTACTGTTGCAGCTGAACAAGAGGGAGGCTTTTGGTATTGGTCTGTTCGTCGAGCGTGGCATTTAGGTTGCAAACGTTTCATCACCAAGCGAGGTGACATCATCGGTGCGTAATTGTTTAGCGTACAGTTTTTCTGCGTGGAGATTGATGAAGTTCGGTGGATGCCTGCTCTTATATAGCAGAGTGAGTTGACCTTCTGAACTGAATTCTGATTGGTCGATCGCTGCTGTGTTTTGACCTTTGATCTGATCTACCACTGGCTGATTCTTATTGCATTTGAACTCTGACTCCATGTTTGATTGGCTGTTTCCTGTAGTTCTTGAATCTTTGATCCGGATTCTGATTGGGTTTTTCCTGCTGCTGTCAAACTTCGTCCTCGAATCTGACTGGTTGGTCCCTGTAAATTGGTCGAGTGAGTCCTTTCTTCGTTTTGAAATTCCATCCGATTGGTTATTCATTGTTCCGTTTTGACTTCGGTCTGATCTGTTCAAGTTGCAGCGTTTGGGTTTACCGCCATTTGGACCTGATAATGCTCGCATCTCTTCAAATCCATGGTTCGCATAGGTTCACAGATTTTGTCCAGATCAGTGCTTCGGCACGATGGCTTGGGCAATAGCCATACGAAGCGGAAGACGGATGTTACGTATGTTAATAACCGATGCCCATTATCAATGACAAAATATGAGAACATCGTGACGACTAGAAGAGCAGACTGCAAACAACTAATAAGCGAACATCAGCTCCGGAAATTAGAGATAGCGATGGGGCAGCGAGAATTAAGAACGAAGAATAAGAAGAGAATGGCACTTGAAGCAAAGCTATCAAACTTAACAAAGAAGAACGTCATAACCAGCAATTATGCGTATATTAGAAACCTATCAAACCATCCACTATCTAACGACGAACAAGATATCCATATCAAAGGACTCAATATCACCACGGGAGACGCGACAATCAAAGCGTGCCTGGCAAATTTGGAGCACACAATGGAATCTAACGACTTGTCAGAAGAGGCCCAACATCAAACCTGACAAACTATCGTCCCAGTCAAAACCCGCAGCAGGTTGTTTAATAATCTCGCCAAACGCGACCAACGAGCATTGAACAACCTTAAAAAGAATGACATCATCACTTTGCCAGCTGACAAGGAACGGATGACAGTTTTCATGCCCAATGCAGATTACGTGGAGAGAGCAAAACAGCTGCTCAAGGACACAACCACTTACCATCTACTCAACGTCGATCTTACCAAAAACTGGTCAACAAAATCAACACCGCACTGAAGAAGCTAGAGGCTACGCATGAGATAATCAAGCAAGAACGCTGGAAAGTGTGACCGAAGGATGCAGCCACTGCTCAATTCTACGGACTACCGAAAATACACAAAAATGGTATCCCGCCGCGACCAATTGTGTCCATACCGGTAACACCGACCTACAATCTGGCCAAAAACCTATTCAATCGACTATGATATACCGGCGACGGATCAGAGCATCCCATCAACAATGCTCTGCAATTATTGAGCAAACTGAAAAACATCAAGATAGAAGAAGACGAAGGGATGATCTCGTTTGATGTCACAGGAATCTTCACGTCCGTCGACCTTATTCTAGCCAAATAAACACTACGAAAGCTATTAGAAGAAAATCTCCGACCGAATGAATCATTAAAACCGGAAAGCATATGCCATATGATGGAACTATATTTCTCGGCATACTTCAAATTCAATGGGCAAATCTACCAACTTAAAGGAACCCCAATGGGCTCGCCTATATCGGAATTCTTCGCAAAAGCGGTCATGCAGAAGTTAAAGAATATCGCGCTACCGGTAAGCAAACCAAAACTCTGGATACGATATGTTGACAATACATCCGTAATCCTCAAACGCTCAGTGATTGAAGACACATACAGAATGCTCACAACGTTTTCAACGATGTCAAATTTACAATGGAAGTTAAACCAGACAACCAACTAACGATCCTGGATGTACTAATTACCCGCAAACCTGAAGGAACACTGAAGACCTCGGTTTACCGGAAAGAAACACACACGGACCGACTCCTCAGTTTTCTTAGTAGCCGCCCGGTCTGCCATAAAAGGAGCTGTATTCAAACTTTGTACAAAGAAGTTGAAACACACTGCAGCACCGCGCTGAAACTATCCGCAGGGAGTAAATGCTTTCTTGGGTAGACCGTTAACAGGTGAGTTTCGATATATTCTGAATGTTAATTGACGGAGTACACCATTGAACACAAAATGTGCTCATTTTGCTGTCGGAAAAAAATTTGTTTTGGTGTGCCAAACATGTTTATCAGGGACGTTAATGAGTTGCGATTTTTCGAAGGAAAAATGCGTTGTCGAGTTAGCTGAAATTTACACTGGGTAATTAAGGATGTTTTATCAACAAAAGAATGAAAAACGTGCACAAAATAAGTTGTACAATATTCTTCTGTAAATTGTGAATTCAATAACCCATTAAACTGTTGATAACAGCTATCTTACATTTGAGGTTGTATAATCAACACCATGTGGAATTGCGAACACCAGGTGTTTAGCGACACTGTGAGCAAGTATATAAGATTACAGTAAGTGTTTTTCGGGCAAAATGTGAGCTTTATTTTGTGTGGTTTGATTACCATAATTACTGTTCACTGTAATCGGACACAAGCAGGTTTGGCATTACGGTGGCCAGGAATTAGGTTAAATTATGAAGTATTATTCACCACATAGCAGGATGAACTTCACAGGTCTATCATTAAAAGCACTGACGTCTATGCTCGACAGTCAGCCTACCTGCACCCTATAGTCACAACGAAAATAAAATGGAAGTATTGGAATTCATTCATTAAAAGTACATCACTAGGTGCATCATTAAATGTGGTTCTCTGCAGCCTTGTTACTTTCCGTTCCGCTTCAGTAGAAGTCCTCTTCGTGCTGTCTGTCCATTTCTAAAAGTAAGCGTTAGGCAACTTCAAAGGCGTGGCATAGCTTACCAGAACCAACGACGTCCGTGACATCACTTGGCATTACTTTCACTTGGACTCGTTTGCGCGGATGTACAACACGGAACTCATCATCCGACGTCACTGGATCGTCAGTAGTTACGGGTGATGGACGGGGTCTCTTTTTCGGTGTAAACCTCGGAGGCAATGAAATGTTCGTCGTGGATGCAACTAAAACCACATAGTTCAGGAAATACCAACGCACCTGGTGAGGGGGTTGCGGCTGT
>JTDE01004223.1:0-19458 GCA_014338405.1 Paragonimus skrjabini miyazakii
CTCATTCTCTTCTGACTTCATAAGATTCCTTGACTACCAAATGGTTATGCTCCCCCCCCCCTTGATACCAGTCTGTGACAGTCGGTTGCTGAATGAAGTGATATGCAAATTCCGAAAGTTGTTTACTACGCGTCAAGAACCATATGGCTGCTGTGACTGGATTGAACATGAAATCTCCATTGAACCAGGGCGGTTTCGACCATTCGGACCCAGAAGGACTCCGGTTTACCTGCAGCTGGAAATCGAGCAATAGATGAAAGACATGCTGAAGGAAGAAATCATTGAGGAAGCTGATAGCCCATTCAATTCCCCTGTTCTGTTGTTGAGGAAGCCTAGTCGTAAATTTCAGTTTTTTGTCGACTTCAAAAGACTCAGCGAGATTACAGTCAACAAAGTCGTAGCAGTCCCAGCCGTGGCAGAAATGTTTGACAAGCTTCAGAACGCCAAGATATTTACAGTGCTAAACCTGCGGTCTGGATATTGGCAGGTTCCAATCAAGCAATCGGACCGAGATAAGACAGCGACAGTGGGAAAGATGCAACACCGCTCCAAACGTATGCCGTTCGGACTCTTAGGCGCCCCTTTCACGTTCAGACGACTGGTGTTGAAGGTGCTGGAGGGACTGAACAATACTGTTGTCTACGAAGACGATATCGGCATCTACAGCGCGAATGAGACGGAGCATAGCGGACACGTTTCAGCTGTGTTGCAGAAGATTGAACAAGCCGGCTTACGAATCAACAGTTCAAAGTGTCAAATGGCGAAGCGAACGGTAATACTACTCGGTCACAAGGTCGGTCAGGGCGAGGCTCAACCAATTCCCGAGAAACTGTTTTCGATCAAAGCCATTTCAGTGCCAACAACGTAGAGAATGTTGCGACAGTTTCTCGGTCGCTTCGGGTTCTACGGCCACTCCATCAAAAACTTCAATGAACTCACGAGCCCATTGTACGAAATTCTGAAGAAGAATTGTCAAGTTTAGTGGACAGAAAAAGCCAATCAAGCGTACGTCAAAATCCAACAATTGATGAAGGATGGACAGCTGACCCTGAAATCGCCAGTGGCTGAACAGACCTTCATTGTCGTGACGGATACGAGCGATGTGGGAATCGGAGCTGTACTGAAGCAGGAAGGCGGTGTTGTGGAATATGCCGTCGAGTATTAACTCCTGCTGAACGAAACTACTCAACTACAGAGAAGGAGTGTTTGGCAATCATATGGGTATTGTTTTTACATTAACCTTTTTTTACATATCTGTTGTTTAATTTTGGTGTCACCGTTTGTTCTTCCCTTGAACGATACTGTGTATATTGCTCTTCAAAATAAACGACATAGTAGCTGGTGATATGGTTATGTGAGTTTGAAAGTCGAAGCTCAGTACTGTCCCCTTGTCAGTCCTGAATGGTATTATCATCTTCTTTGTACATCGTGGTGGCCCGAACATGGTGCTTGGTTACGAAAGTATGTTCCTCACGACACATTAGTGTTTGAACAAGTCAGCTAGAACATGAAAACTCGTAGATGTAGACATTTCTTATTGATTACTGATGAGCAGTAAGGGATTTTGACTTTCATATAGATTGAACATCACCCCCAATTGATCTCAGCTGTCGCATTCCCACAGACTTTCAAGTCGGCCCCTTTCGAACAGCACAAGCACTAGATTCGAGTTTCGCTCTCATTAGAGCTCGTCAGTAGTGCATATCATCGCCACTACCGGGACTTGAACCACGACCACGCTGTTCATGAGGCAACCGTGATTACCACTGCGCCAATGACCTCACGCCGGGCACGGCCGAATTATTGTGTTTGAACGTTCAACCACTTTCGATTGCGAGTAATGATCACTAGAGGGGTGGACAATCAACAGGCGGGTCAGGATAGGCCATTGAGTATAGGAAAGTGTCAAGTTCACGAACAGTTGTATCTGAACACTGAGAGTTGGCTTGAGTCAGTTGATTGCGACTGCTTTGGCGAACCGTAAGAATCCTAGGTTAAAATGACGCAACAAGATTCTGAATGCACAAGATGGACCGATTAGGGATCAGCACATGTCTAGCGACAGAGGAAACTAGCACTTTACGCAAGTCAGCAACATTGCCGTTCTCTGATAACACGGACTTCTGAACACATTAAGTTCAAACCTTTTTAGGTTTTGCCTTTGTAACTTTAACGGCAGTTACATGTAAATTGGTAAACACAGTGTGAGGTTGTACCTATAGGTTGATCTCCTTTGATTGAAGACATGGATAACTTTTGAGTCCGAACGATTACATGGAGTTCAGCTTCACTGAATGCTTACTTGATTAAGTTTCACAATCTTTGTGTTGCTTGATGCATGATATAATCACCCTTAAAAGGCAGCATTATGTAGACCTTTTCCTCTGCAATGATCACTTCTTTGGGTGGTACTTTCTGTTTATTGTGTTTATCTATGTACCTTCCGGGTTAGTCAGTTGATTCTAGGACCGAAGTAATCATGTCTAGTTCTTTCGCAAGACCTTCGTGCGTACAGATTCACCTTGCCCGTGTGAATAGAGTATTCACTAGTGTCCGGTTATGTTGGACCGGTGTGAAATTGCTGAGGCTTAAGTACTGGTCGGAAGACGTAGGTTTCCTACAGACAGCTCTTCTAATCGAGCCGTTTACCCGGCGATTCATGAGTATATGTAGAA
This sequence comes from Paragonimus skrjabini miyazakii, assembly GCA_014338405.1. Classification (NCBI taxonomy): domain Eukaryota; kingdom Metazoa; phylum Platyhelminthes; class Trematoda; order Plagiorchiida; family Troglotrematidae; genus Paragonimus; species Paragonimus skrjabini miyazakii. Next base: position 2,676 of record JTDE01004223.1, read on the forward strand.
ATAACAGGCAGTTGTTGACCTCAAATTCACAAATAACTTTCATGTTAAGATGACAACTATTTAGACGTTGTACCGGGTAATCACCTGTTTAGAACGACTGAATACTAATGTGTCGTTGACGTAGCGCTCAATTTTTATCATAAGAAAGTCAGCTGGGATGGGACCTAGAGGACTTCCCATGGCTACTCCGTTTATTTGACGGTAGGACTGCTTGATAAAACGAAAAGTGACATCCTCAGTAAACGGCAGCAAAGTTTACTTCAGTATGTCGGTCGGAAGTGACAACAAAATGTGATTAATTCCAACCAGCCCAGAAATACAGCCAATGTTTTCGTACAGCGGAACATTTGGGAACGATGACTGAACTTCTACGGAGCACATCAGTTCGTTAGCAAGATTGATTTTGTCCAAGTCACTGACCAGTTCAAAAGAATATGTAATGGAGTGTGTCTGAAATTTTTGTTTTAATGGGGTTAGCGTTCGGGCTTAATTTCTGTTCAAATGTGACTGCAAAGCACCTTTTTGCTCCTTTACTGAAAACAAACTGAGTAAGGCTTCAACGCTGTCTGAACGTCACAACATATTTGAAATTTTTGTACCGTCCGTTTCAATTTATCTCCAGTTGTAACTCATAAATCAGTTGTCCGAGTTTAACTACATATGTTGTACAGCCAACTCCAGTCAGACGTTTCATACTGTGAGCTGTTTTGTCATAGTTTCTTGACTTTTCAAAATGGACTAGCAAACGATCACCAGGACAAATTGGTTCCTTTATCCCTAAAATTGAACAAACTTCAAAAACCTTTTTTTCTGATTGACTTCGACTGAGCAACTGGAACCTCGTGTCCCTATGCTGTTTTGGTTACATCAGCTGAACTACACAGTCACATGGTGGCTCAAATATAATATATTTGAGGTCAATTACTTGTAGACCTTACTTCTTTCCTGAAAGACAACCCCGGTGAGTCTCATCCAACAGTTTTGACAGAACTCTGACGAACTTGTCGATAATCGCTTAGATTATATTACTGCATTTCCGGCGAACTCCACGTAACACAATGGGGCGATTGTGTGACAGTCGAAATGTGAACTTTCTGATTTTGCCTTGTGACGTTCTATCCCAGGTAGTAAGAGGCATACCTTTTGAAGTGTAAAAATGTCATGAGCTTCACAACTGGATCTTTTGTAAATTAACCAATCCGTCGCACTGCTTACGGTCTCTATGCTGTTTTCAGATTGTTTTCATGTAAACGTTGGCGCGAACCAAGCAAATTTGTCTTACTAACACACCTTTTAGCAAACTACTTTGTTTTCAACGTTTATTCACACTGTTCCACATAGAGTCGGTAAGATACTATAGCTGGATGCTCATTCACTGGTACAATGGCTGTTTGGAATATTAGAGCCGTTGATGTGGATGATATCGTTGGACACAAAGTAAGACAGTTTACTTGAAAGATGTTACTTTCTCGTGGAACTTGTTAATCTACAACCGTGCGCTAAAGAATGACCAGACACAATAAAAAATATATTACCATTACTGTTTAAAAACCAAGAGCTGTTTGTTTTGTAATCACAGTCAGTCAAAACGAGGCCAACTTCAGTATCCTGTAAATGCTTCCTGAATGCTGAGGAGAGGCTGTGGACAAGGGGCAGGCAAAGCTGTAAACATTTTCAACAAATGAGACTTCTACTTGTATAACAGTTCAATAAACTCATAACTTACCGACTATGCGATTGTTTTGCATGAGCCAAAAACTGCGTCGAATGCCGTGAATTTCAATGTGCGGTCTGTATTCTAGAATTCGATTCCATTTCCCAGTTCTTCATACATAACTCTCAAAACAGTACTTATAGGTTACGGTATTTTGTTCGAAATTGCGGAAATCAACGCTCTTTACTGCAGCATGTTACTGAACCATACAAATTAGCTCAATGAACGCCCTGTAAACTGGGGATGAAATTTCGCCAGAACGACTAGAGGAGAATTTAAATTTCGAATGATTTTCTGAACACAGTAACGAAGCCAGATATTTACACAATACTGAAAATTGGCGCGTTTATCAACTGATAGTGAAAGGCTTTCATTATTAATATGAAGTGTACTTACAGTAATAAGCTACTGTGATCGGTACTTATTACGCAATCAAGGGGATTACGCACAAAATACATTTGACCACAATTGGTATAATTCACTCTAATTTGTGTTATGTCCATTGATTAATTTCTACCATTTCCCAATGTGGATGGATCCAAGTTTGTCTGACTAATAATTAAGGCCTGTGTTTCATCAGTCAAACGATCAGATTTATGTCTTTTAGTTTCAGAAACTCATAACACCAGCAAAACATGAATTGATGAATACAGTAAGAACGAGTGAGAACTAGTTTGGCCAATTTGTGGTTGGTAATCTTGACGGAAATGCAGTTAACATAGGCTTAACTACTCAGTTAAATATGTGACGTGTAGATTACAACGGCCACATTCAACAGCGTAAATGTCTGTTTTTGGTATGCCAAAGATTTTCTCATCCCAGCTGATAATGACAAATAGATTTAACAGATGTTATGTGGATAGAACTCTGTCCACTGGATCAGCAGGAGTAATCGTTTGCAATTTCTGAAGTTCAACACACACTAATGAAATCAAAGGACATGAAACGCTGGGTTCACTGAAAAAAGCCCACTTGAAGCAGTGTTTACATTTTATGAGGTCATGAGCGGGACTTGGTGAAAAAGGGTTTCCACCAAACTCAAGCTACCGCATACGTGTGATGAAAAACAGGAGATTCTGGTAAATATTTTGTGATCGAACACCTGCTATGTCATGTTAATCAAAACAGCACACGAACAAGTAAAACAGAGTGAATCAGTAGGAACTGTACAGAAAAAGTATTTTTTTAAAGTGCTGTAAGAGGAGGACAGTTCGCCTCGCTGAACCATCCATCGACTTAGGACAACAAGTGCGAGAACATACTGCTCTACGGAACTGATTCCCCCCTGACATGCTTTGGAACAAAAAAGATCTATCCCCATCAATAACTGTATGCATTTGTACATTTTCTACCTCTTACACAGTTGGTGGGTTTACCTACTGTGGCGGTCAAACATAGATAGGCAGATCTGATACAATGGCTCAAAGCAGATTACCTGAATATATCCTAAAATGGCTAACCGTAAGTCCTTATCGTAAACGCGAATCCATGAGTGATTTCTTTATCGATTACTACATATGTGTTATACATCCGCGGTACCTAAACCCTTTTCAAAACAGCTGTTCGACATGATCACTTATCCAAAAGCTTAATCAAAAGCTGTCCACCACAACGTACGAACAATTTTAGTTTTAAAAAATCCACGGATATCACACGCTTGTTTTGTTTAACAATTTTTTACAGTTTCACATGAATGTTTACGTTAATCCGTTGTGTAATTGATGAACAGATGAGACACGTATCTAGCTTGCAAAATAGCTCAATCTGATGATACTATTCAATGCTGACAGCACACTTTCACAGCAACTTAATAAACACCGGGTTTTTAAACGTTACATGCGGGCATGACCGTAGAAGTTTGATTATGATGTAATATTTTAAAGTTATTGGTCAACCAGTGTGCCTAGTCATTATGATAAGCGACCACACGTGAATCGAAGTTCGCTTCTGTGAAGAACTCTTCATTTTTGATTCAAACCAACAACTAAGTTTGTGAACTAATGCCACTTGTTGGTTGTCTTAAAAAATAACCAATTTAAACAAAGGTTTGAGTGACCTATCATCTTCAAACAAGCATTTTCTGTACTATGTTACGTTTTGCTGGTTTTGATCAAAATTAATGACTTTCAATTTCCTGTGATTTCTTTTCCTTAATCCATAATGGTTTTTGGTTACTGAGGTCACGAAAATGAAGTAAAACTCCAGACTTCTTTTAACCGAAGTTCAGGTTACTGATTAATTCAAAATAAGCATTCGTCTTTGAAATTTTGTAACCCGGTATTGCTGGAGCGAAGAGTGAAAGAAATAATTTAAAAAATTTCAAGAAAACAGTCTTCCTATATGTGACAACTCAACTTGCCTAACTATCTGCATGAAAATTACATGGTTATCTGCACCCGTAACGCCGGCAGTAGAAAAAATACCTGCAAACATGACTTAATATATATGACGTCTAAATCGTTCACTTAGTCCCATGACCTGAACTCAATACGGTAGTCATCTGGTGTGTTTACCAGCAGACCGTAAGTAAAGTTGAATCAGTACAAGAGAGGACTAATCATTCGCGGTAGCAGATGCATGTAACAGTATGATACACATTTTCATTATTGACCGTAACCGGTGAAGTTTACGGCGATAAGTAGAAGGGTCTGTTTGATTGCTTCACACTTCTCACCACTTTCTCTATAATTCCCAACACGGTAAGTGGAAATGCCAGGATAGAGACAGAGTTATTACGTCATAGCCAGAAATTTTTATTATGATTCTTTTGAAGATCCCCCGTCTATACTGGAAAGACGTACTTTCGATTTAGTCCACATCGCCATGGCTTCAAACTTTCCAAATTGAACATATTTTCGTCTCACATGTACGCAAACATGGACTTAATGACTGATGCTGCCTTCGTTATATTCATCGGGCTGAACTGGCTAGAACAATTGTCGCCGTTTCCTGTCTGAATTCACTTCAGAGTGGTAGTTTCAGGATGACTACCGGAAGTTATTAAAACAATTTCAGTTTCCAACATACTCATTAGAGGACGGTGTTAACCACGTTGATCCTAAAACTAAGAGGAAATCAGGATATGTTATGTGAGTGGAAAGCTGTAAATGCGTTTAAATCTCCCTTACCCAACTGCTGAATTACGATTGTAGCTTCCAAATGGCAAAATCGTTTTCCATGCTACTGATTCTTAAACATCAGAACACTTTGACCCACGTGTAAGTTAGTACAACATTTCCGTGACCTGCACGTTAGCAAGGAGACTGTTACGCGAATGACGGAACATATCCCGAAGTGCAAATTGAGCGTGATGACGCAACAAAACTAGCAACGCACCAAATAACCTGATCATTACTCACAACCGAAATTGGTTGAACGTTCACATATGATAGTTCCGTCATGCCCAATTTTAGGTCAACGGCGCAGTAGTAAACACGGTTGCCTCATGAAGAGTGTGGCCGTGGTTCCAGTCCCGGCAGTGGCGATGATATGCACTACTGACGAGCTCTAATGAGAGCGAAACTCGAGTCTATACCTTTTTCCATACTGGTTTCTCTTTTAGGCATAAGAATGTATCTTTCGTGTAAAAGCCTTTCGTTTTCGTGCAGTAGAATTTCTCCATTGTATTTTCAGGCTATGGAAGTGGCCTATGATTGGTCTAGTGGACTCATATTTTGCGGCCTTTTTGATTGCGACTGCACGCATTGGCTGCTGCGCTGGGACAATGTCCGGGGGAACACTTGAGTTGTGAAGGTGGTCATGTGGTCAGCCAACATTCTCCATTCAACCTTGGACTTGACCTCCTTCGGCTCATCCCACTCGAAACGAATTACGGCAATGTGTGAATGTAGTGTGAACTGTATGAGAAGCCCAGAGAAAGTGCCACTTAAGTTTTGTATTCACTCTCTACCAGCTGAACAATGTTAAATGCTTCTGTCACATTACGTCCAGCAATGGTGTCAGTCGCATCAGTGTTCGTTGATTTTATGTGTCATTTGCCGGTCAGCAAATCGATGGCTAGCTTTCCAGCGCACTAGCCGTTGCAACTGTTTAACCTTGGAAAGCGCCGGGTGTCTCACGTGCTGGATTGTTGTAAACCTTCAAGCCGTAGTGTCGTGCTAGAGTTTAAACGTCCCTGACCCAACATGTAACTACACATTTCGAAAAGTGCACAAGCTTTGTGATCAAAATAGTTGTGGATAAGGAAAGATGTGAACAAAACTTTTGGCAGTTGTCTATCATGATCAAGTTAGGAGTCACGTTTTGACTATAGACGTTGAGTTGAATAACTGGTGCTTACAATCAAGCTTGAAGTTCAAACGATCAACAACGAAATACATTCAACATACCTAGACTGCTTTCTTCTAACTATCTGAGGCTTACTTTGAAGAATAACATGACCTGATCACATCATCTCATTGATGTTTTAAACAAAGTCCAAATGTTTCGTTTTGTATTTAATACTTAAGTTTTCTCACCATTCACCACATCACTTGGTTAGTCCGTATATCAAGGTCTGTGTGCTCCCTAATTGGAAGTATTGTTCACTATTTGTTTTCTATGTTCTTTTATCGAAGATCTTTGTACATTTTGTTAGATCCCCAAAACTTCTATCCCGTTGTGGTGGGATTCCCCATGTAATCTGAAAATCCCTCAGACACTTCCGTAAGATCGTGTGTTAGTTGATAAGAGAAAATAAGTGGAACCGAAGCCGTTGTTGATAAAATTTCATTTTTGGCTGGCACTGTTATACAAGAGTGAGCGACGGATTGGAAGCAAATTTTCAAGAAAAAATCAGCAAGGATGACTGAATAAATGAAATACGAGGCTTCACCAGGATTAAGAACAAAGACATAATTATTCTTGATTATTCGATACTAATTGAATTGAGTAAGTGTAAGCGAGACACAGTATGTACGCTCCTGCCTGGCTATAAAAACCCAAGCCTGAACATGGAAATCCGAGTAGCGATCGCCTAAGCTGTTTACAGATTGAGATATTTGACCCTACTCGCTAACGTGACAACGACCTGGTGGACAATACAAAGTACTCCTTCTTTGTTTGCTTCTCGAGCACAATCGTTAAAATGAGTTTGGAAGAATGGATGAGTGTTGTTTGTTCTTCTGGATGGACGTCAAGAAAGACTGTGCCTACCAATTGTCTTCTGAGTACTTAATTACATGGCCCATCTACGTTGCACCATATGACCAGTAAAAGGAGTTGAACAAGATGATAGCTGATAGAGTGATATCACCAATTTTCACTGAACTGTGAAATTGAAAGTTGTTGGTTACGTCAGTTTGACGTAGTATCAACCCTTCTGTTGCGTCCTCTCTGATTGGTTAGATTAGGGTGGCTTGTTCTCACTAAGAGTGTCAATCAAGGGTCATACCTTTATCTCCTGCGTACTACCGTCGATCAGTCTTTCACACTGGACAGTAACACGAGGAATCCTCCGTGAATTCGTTAATTCTACCTAAAGTGTATCATCCGTGGAAGTCCATTTTGCACTGTTCGCCAGATAGTGTGTAAGAAAACGTTTGAAACTAATAGATACACAAGTACCAGAACATAGCTATGGGCCTCTTCAGGTTTTATTCTTAAACACACTTCGCCGCCGTGGCTTATCTGACGTAATTATCATTATTACTTCCAGGAGTGCTATTTGCTCAATTCCCTCTCTCTTCAACTTGAAGTTACTGTTTCTGAGAACTCTACAACATATTAAAAACGGTTTCTGATAGTTTACCGACCGATCAAACAAGGAGGAAATATCGTCTATTCCTCTTTAAGTATAGACAGTTTCTTGAAAATTTCATCCAGTTTGCTGTTTCACAGAATGTTACTGAACGGTGTCAGCAAGCATAGGACCTAACGGTGAATTCACAGTAGTCCCATTACTCTAACGATATGGTTCATCATTAAGCAGAAGTTTGTTGCTGACTGCGTAGGACAATAAAAATATTTTAGATCTAGCTACGGGTACGAAAAAAAGGGTTCACCAATTTTAGTTGTAGCCACTTTGGAAATTGATGGATCTGTTTGGAAAGACGATTAAAAACAGCAAAAGATACATTATGAGCTTATGTCTCATTGTCAGCCACATTGAGGTTTAAGATAAAGTCCACAAATTCAAGTGAATCCTCTAAATTGTATGAAGTTGACAGTTTCTTAACTGACCTTCAAAAATCTACTAGCAGTCGTGCAGCATTTACAAGCATGAGTCTGAATGTTATTCCATCTTTGCACCTCTTAGATAGACTGTGTAAGGTTGTGATACTCGATCCCGTTGGTCAATAAATTAAATCAGCTTGCGTTTGAGTTCAAATCTCGACATATATTTGAAACAGTATGTCCGAACCATCAATAAGGACGTGATAAACACGATCAATTTCGAGTGATGCCCGTATTATACTAGTCAATTACCCTACTACCCATAAACACTCTTTTTTAACTGTCGGCGCTCTATCTTTACCAGTAATTTTGATCTGGACTTTTGTTAATCGTTTTTCAAATCTGATAATCTTTGACGAGCAATCAATTCTCAAATCTTTATCAAGAGAATCGGTAAGAAGTTACATTACTGGTGAGTAGTATGGGATTTTGGCTTACTATGTCAATTGAACGCCACGCACTACTGATCGCAGGTGTTATATTCCTGTATACTTTTCAGTCAATCCCTTTCGAAAAGAAGCACTGTACTCGAGTTACGCTCCTGTTAGAGTTCGCTGGGCATTTAGTATTTCTGTAGTAGAGTATGTTGTCGGTTCATTCTCAAGTGGTTCACTGATGACCGTTAGATCTGTTTTAAAACACCTCGGTTATGAACAGTGACATTTTATTCACGGTCAAAATATTGAAAACAAGTTTCCCGGCTGGAGTATTGTGCGTGGCCAACGTAACATATTAAATCAGACAGTACAGAACGAAATATTCTACGTAAAAATTAATCAGAGTCTTCGAGTTTCTCAATTTCATTTCTGGATAATGCTAAGTACAGTTGAAGTTGTGACGTATTACAATGCGTATAAATGGAGGTATTTGTATGCAGTATTTCAGGAACAATTATACTAAGATTGACGACCAAGTACAAGTCATTGTGACGAACAGAAAAAACACGCGAGCAAGTTGATATACTTCTGTATTGTAGCCCTATCTTGAAAGAAACTAAAACCGTGATTTTCCTAGTGTGATTTTCTGTCAGTCCACCCCTAACCGGTTGGCTATTAGGCAATCAAATCACAATAATTATGATGAATTTTATGGATTAATGCTAAAAACCGGGATATGTCAGTACTTTGTGTAAATGTCTTCAGCCAGTACTGTCGAGTGAGGATCCATTTCAGCGGCGCAAAACTGCAGTTCGTTCCCAGTGACCTCACAGTTGAAACAGTTCCACTTAACTTGCACTGGAAATTGTGTTATCAGTATTCTGATCAGGAACACGTCGGCCAATCTTGAGTAGAGGTCACTTAGTATCTGCACATGACATCTGTCGATAAGCGGTTCACAGTAATGTTCAAGCCTCCCATGACAAGGCAGATAGCTCGTAGACCAGTTGACCCTTTCTTCATGTTGGAAGTTAACCATGCGCTGTTCAGTTCATTTTGATGACACCAAAGATCTAATTTAGCAAGATCTTTGGCAATTCGTGCTGTATTTCGGTCAGAATTGTCGTGTCTCATACTGCTTTCATTTACTACGTTCCCTTGCATTAACAACTACTTGTTGTGTCTCCGTACTTTTACCGCCAGAAACCAGATACGGATGCAACGTTATATCGCATTTTCATTTTATGCTCATAGTAAGCACTTCTTTGATCTGCTACTCGTGAATAGATAATAAGTATTCACTACCTATATTTGTTACTATGAATATACAAAAATCCATGTAATTTCTAATCAAGACACTTCGAAACAATTCGGTAGAACTTGCTAACCTAGTGCATAAAACTACTGGACTCGAAAAGTATCACTTGTTCAAGTCTCTGGGTCTCAAAATTTAACATGCAGGTAGATCTAAGTTCTCCTAAACAGCAGTTTTTCGAATCGTCACTACAGCACAGTACGATCACTATGCTGCTTATAACAAAACTGATATATCCAATCTGCAATTCTCATCTTAATAATCGGCCGCGTAGACTGTTCGACTGACAAACTCTATGCCGTTACTACAGATGATGTAGCTGTCAAACAGAGGGTTCTACTAAGCCATGTTCTTGCGAAAAAGATAAGTTGTTACAGAGGACTTCAGAGGCCAGACAGAAGTGGTAGCAACTTTTAACATGCCCCTCCTAGATCACCTGTTTCACAATTTCGGCTGTTAATCTGTCCCTCACTTCTCTGGTTCAGCTGGGCACAGATAATAGTGTTATTATATATAATGTTGACAGGCACAACGTAAAGACGGTATCGTGTATTCAGCACATTACAAACTGCACCGTTATACGGGGAAAAACTTACTACCACCGCCTTCTGTCTCGAAGGAAACTCCCTTGGAAATTCACAGTAACAAACATGCACTACCAGATTACCGGTGTCGATCACCTCGCTCTCATCGGCCTCGTGTTGGAAGTAAGAGGTAGGAAGTTTCTGGATAGCACTACTACCTTGATAGTGCACTAATCGAATCTATCAGAATACGTTCAAACATAACGCGTTGTCCTGCGGAAGAGCAGTGGGATCGAAATCCAACCTTTGTCTGTATTCGTTAGCAGGTTTCAGACGGCAGAGGCGACGTACAGCACATGTGGATGCGAGTTGTCGTCTTACTGCAAAACAATTCAGTCATCTGGAAGAGCGTGACCTTCTTCAGTCCTCTTGTCCCTGTCGCACTACCTGGCAGCGTTTTGTTTTGTATCATTTGGTAGTCACACAGATTTTACGGCTTGTTTATGTAATATATATTTTTTGAGACGGTATTACCACATCATTTTATCATTACCCAGGATTTCTTCATACTACTTTTCAACACAATGCAGTGACTAGTCCACCAATTCTTGCAGTCGTTTTAAAGTATCATTTATTCGTTTGTTCAAAATTTCATGCCAAAGTGCAAATGTTTAGTCGTCGTGAATTTTTGTTTTTATCAATTTGCTATAACAAGTAAAGTTAAGAAATAATCAAGGTGACAAATCTTAGTTGTTGTATCTCATACAAAACAGAATCTACCAGTCTGAAGATACTTCTAAAATCAGGTTGTGATCGAATATGATATAAACCATTTGTATTCTCAAGAAAACCGTTTCAACAGTCTCACATCACACAAAGCTGATCAGCAAGCACATTGCGGATTTATTTCTGATCCCTTCAGTCATGCTCTCATTGGGTTTTAAACAAACACGACGAAGTCAAATAATCTACTTATTTCTCTTCGATATGCACATGGCAAGCCAAAAATATTTCAACCATGTTAACAACGGTAGGTTATGGGATATTTACGCCAACATTAACCACTTCAAACTTGTTTTTCAAACTGAAATAGTAGCATGGGGAAACAGTTAAGAAGCAATTATGCATGGAACCGACTTGCAACCTGCCAACAGTCACACACGATGGTATCACACTGATATACAACCTCATTATGATTGGACCCACGTCAAAAATGTAAACATAACCGTTATTATGAAATGACTGTTTAGTCACATATTTCACTCCACCGTGTTCATTGCCAGTATTATGGAAACCTAACTGCAACCAGTCAGGCACCATACTCTGATCAGGTTTTGTGCAATATGCAGTCAGAAATCACTCTTTACACGACTGCCAAGAGTCAGTTCTGTCTTCCCGCTAACACAGGATTCAGAACTACGTACAGCCAACTAAAACTACCAGGAACTTTGGACGTATACGTAGTGCCCGAAGTCTTTGCCTATCTAAAATGTGATCAACTGTATAACTGAAATACTGACCAGAGTTACTTAGCTTCAGATTTCCTAAACTTTGCGATTCATGAGATAACGCGCCTAAGTAGACCAGCGGGCTGTCGTATGTATCCGGTAAATTGTAGCAAAGTATGTTCGCAAGGAATACTTTGTGCAATAAATGATCTGACTATCCTGACTGAATGAAATAATGTTGCGAACTGTAGCATTTTTCCATAAATTAAAGTACTAACTCCGACAGTTAAATTTTTTAAGGACTGACTTTGAAAAAGTTTGAACTGTTTATAGCACCAAGGAGGAAAATACTTGATGAACTCAAAGATGTCCCCTTTGGTGAGCTCCATCAAAAGCACAAACACACGACAAGAATAACAACCCCGCCAAATAATAACTGATTCAAAATCAATGAATGCAAAACATTTCTGTCATAAGACACTTTCTGAGACAAAAAACGGTATTAAACAAGTCCAGTTTCTGTTCCAACTCAGCATTGGTTAGATGCTGATCATGCGCTTGAATTGCGTGGCTGAAAGCACCCGAATCAAAAATCTACGCTGCTTGCTCGGCGCGCCCAGTGACGCTGTGGCCCACATTGAAGACAAAGCGTTAGACACCAGTTTCGGACCGTGGTGTGCATTGTTGCATGTAGAATCACCCTATTGAAAACGGTCTCAAACTGTGCCAGTGAGACCGAACGAATGGTATAACCTCGTGGAGCACAGTCTAGATGAAATCTATACAGACTCGCAAAATGTCATCACTGGATGTTTGACAAGAATAATTCGGTGCCACATTCAAAACAGGGAAGGACCCTAATACTATAGAAGTATACGTGTAACATACAAGCCAGCAGTTTGCACTTTAGTTGCCCATTGTACTCGGGGACCAACTTTGGGTAACGTGGGAACACCCGGGGACAGGGTTATTCCGAAGTAGGGGTTCCAGCAACCGTCCTGTAAAAGGAGGCAACACGAACGAGCATGAGCCCAAAAGCCCAGTAAGTCATACACATGACTTATACAGGCAAAAACCCAAATAGCGCCAACGACAAGGTAGCACGTTCTGTGACACGATTTAATTTCAATCCATACGCGCTTGCTAGTTTCGATTGCGTTTTACACACGTGACTCCTTTTTGTTTGATTTGGTCTTTTCAGAACATTTTAAAAATGGCTAATTCAAGCCTCCGTATGGTTTCCAACCAAGATTTGTCGGATGCAACGCTACTACATCCATGAACAGATTATTAACTAGGACTCTTACGTGCTAACACTTATCAACGATGCATTTTCTCGTCCAGCCAATAAATTTTCAACCCGACACTTCTGAATGCGAGGTGAACGTGTAAACTATCAGTTCATTAGGTGTACATTGGACATACTTGATAAATAATCTATTCTCATAGACGGCTCGACTTCAGTGTCTTATGAATAGTGCTCGATCACCTGCTCACTTCGTGTACAGAACGGACAGATTTGCTAGCTTTTCATCTTAATCAGTAACCCCTGCTTAGGACACTCCACTTAGGTCATATCACATGACGGCGTTTTCCTCACTGAGTTAAATTTGAAGAGTTAGAGCGATTGTGGTGTATTGGGGCGAGTCTCCTGTGACTAAAAGACAATGACGCCAATTAAAATACATATACAACACGTAAATAGAATTGTACCAATTATAAACGAATAACAAACTAGTTAGCAAGGTGTCTGGACTTATCAAAATCCTGACAGTACAGTAGAGATAATTATTGTGGAGCACTGATTGAACACGTGGAGGCTTGTGGGGTGTGACGAAGAGATGGGTGGATGTGGGAACAATCGTTGACTTGTAATTCCTTTACTGTGTAAAACTGTACAAGCCTCGAAACAAAATCCTCTCGGTGCGACTGTGTACCGTCTAGCTCGTGGCCTTGAGTCAAGGAACGATGCGTCGTCATTCTCGTTTCAAACCTTTAACGTGAACACGTGCAAGAGGGTCTGATGGCTTACTGGTTTGACAATGTTCATGACCAGTGACAATTAACTCCAATCGATGATCCTCCAACTAGGACTTCTCCTCAAGTTGAAATCACAGATTTCCACTTGGAGAGAAGTCCTCGTCGAGGGGTCATCGGTTGGAGTCCACAGAAAGTAACTGTGTCTTCTCTCGAGGCGATTGGGCAACCTGATCATTACTCACAACCGATAGTGGTTGTGATAATTTGATCGTGTCTAATGTGAGGTCAGTGGCGCAGTGGTAAACACGGTTGCCTCATGAACAGAATGTCCGTGGTTCAAGTCCCGGCAGTGGCGATGATATGCACTACTGACGAGCTCCAATGAGAGCGAAACTCGAGTCTAGTGATTCTGCTGTTCGAAAGGGTCCGACTAGATATTCTATGGGAATGCGACAGCTGCGATCAATTGTGGGTGATGTTCAATCTATGTGAAAATCAAAAACCCCTACTACTCATCAGTAATCAGTGACAGTCACAAGCCATGCGCGGGATGATGTGTGTATGTGTGGGGATGGGCGGGTGCGAGATGGAATGATACAGACATAAGCTGTATCGGGTGCACAACGAAAGAACACGACTGTTTATAGAAGTCACGTTACAGTTCAGAATGTAGGGCAAAACGTCATAAAGCGACGAACCGCGTTGAAGTATTAAGTACATATCAACGCGGTTATTAGTACAGACAAGGATTGAAATGTTTTAAGAATGTGCCAGTTATAAGTGCCTGATCATGTCCATCAGTCGATCGAAGTCAGTTACATGGCTATTAGTAGGCAGTCCAGTCCGTGAATGAAACAGTTGGATGCTATCAGAACTTACCGTTCTCTTAGAACGACATGATCGATGTTCACAACTTCCAAAGGGTAGGTCAGCTAGCTACCACTGCGAACGCTGTTTGAAGTCAGCAACTTGTTTCGTAGACATGCGAATTTAGCATTTGTAAACAGATTCTGCATGTTCCCCTGCAGGTTATTTTCAATCAAACCCTTCTCTATTGGTAGCTCTGGCAAGGTAGAAGCAAACTATTGTTATCAGTTCACTGTACAGCAGTGTTTGTTAGCTGGAACCTAAGCTTGTTATAGGCGCTTGTTCAGCACTAGGCTTGTTGCCATAGTTAAAGTCTGCCAGAACAAAACCTAACAAATCTGTGAGATGTTGATGAGTAGTCGGAGATTTGGTTAATTTCAAATTGAACATCACCTACAATCGATCGCAGCTGTCACATTCCCATAGACTATCTAGTCGGACCCTTTCGAACAGCAGAATCACTAGACTCGAGTTTCGCTCTCATTGGAGCTCGTCAGTAGTGCATATCATCGCCACTGCTTGAACTAGAACCACGGCCACACTGTTCATGAGGCAACCGTGTTTACCACTGCGCCATTGACCTCACATTAGACACGACCAAATTATCATATGTGAACACTCAACCACTATCGGTTGTGAGTAATGATCAGGTTGCCCGATCGCCTCGAGAGAAGACACAGTTACTTTCTGTGAACTCCAATCGATGACCTCTCGACTAAGACTTATCTCCGAGTTGAAATCACAGAAATCATTGACTTGTTGAGAGGTATTTGATTACTGATGTGTGGTAGGGGATTTTGATTTTTATATAAATTGAACACCACCTACCACTAATCGCAGTTGTCGACCTCTTTCGAAGAGAAGCACTAGACTCGAGTTTCGCTGTCAATAGAGCTCGTCAGTAGTGCATATCCTCGCCACTACCTGGATTATATCTTTTTCCATATTGGTTTCTATTTTAAGCATAAGAATGTATCTTTCGTGTAAAAGCCTTTCGTTTTAGTGCAATAGAATTTCTCCGTTGTATTTTCAGGCTGTTGAAGTGGTTTATGATTGGTCCAGTGTTTTGCGGCCTTTTTAATTGTTTTGCACAAGGTCGATGGGACGTTCTTTGAAGGGAACGAAGGCATGCATTTCTGTCACCAACACCGGAGGCCGAAACTTACATTTGATCGGAGCAATGACAGGACGTTCTATTACGACGTAAACGGTGCAAACAGGTGCCTACAACAGCACTGACTGCAGGCAATGGTTTCGTGCTCTGATGGATAAGCTGAAGATCGGCGCAGCTATGTCAACAATAGTAGTGATTTGTGACATTGCCCCTTGCCATACTTATTTGGAATGCATCTTTTTGGAAAATGTTCATCAAAGAAGGCAGCTTTTGCGATTGGCACTGTATTACCTATGCTTAACCCCATTGAGGGCGTCTGGAGCATAGTGGAGGTGAAAGTGAAGCAGCATTTGCGGGTCCAGCAGGAATGGCGCATGCGTATTCTGGAACAAGTAGTTCATCCTGCTATGAGGGACTTTACAGGAGAACAGTGTGCCCATTTTGTCCTCCACACTGAACGATTCTGTGTGCAAGCGATGGACGACAAAGATATGGGAATACTGCCGTAAATGTCTAGCCTATCTGTGAATGATTAATGCCCTATTCAGGGGTAACACGATATGGTTGACTTTCTTATTCATGCATGCAAAGGATTCGTTGGGTGGGAAATGCTAATTTTATAGCTAGCTTTGTAGTCATTGTATCGGAGGATAAACGTTTGAATGATCAAAAGCAGATGTGCACAATTGCGAACCACATGCTTCATAACAGCGGGTAGTAAGTTCCGGTCTTGTCCAAAGTTCTAATGGGTAGAGGTACTAATCACCGATGGCTGTCTGATAGTCATATTGGATGGGCGTAGCCGAACAACATATTTCGTCCGTACACCATCATATACATTGCAGTCAGTCACAGTGTATCCGAACAATTAGCGGAATAAGCTCGAGTGCTCTGGTATTCTTGTTGTATTTTGGTCGGTCCTTAGTTTGGGACGTTCTATGGATATTCACGTGTGAATACTAACGCGCAAGCATAATAGTAATGTATGTGTTATGAACGTTTCTCAATGGGTAGTTTCTGCACTTGCTCCACGAACAGACGCAGTCGTAATGCTTATTCCAAACTATAAGCACTTACTAATATAGTAGAAACATAACAAACGAGTATTTTGTTCCATATAGATAAGGTCTTCTGACCGTTCGATTGTTCAGTTGTGCAGTATGAAGTAGGATTCTCTGTGAACGTGTCGACGACTGCTTAGGATCTGTTCAGATTCCCGGCAGTCTGACTTATTTGTTAGTCATATCAACTCGCATGATACCAAATGTGA